>SNQJ01S0058150.1:10154-34533 GCA_010110895.2 Picea sitchensis
ACCATGGAAAATCCCATGGGATTTCGCATCAACCAAAGCTCGACTAAGGCCTTCTACTACCAGAAGAAATAGAAGAAGTGGCAAGGGGCATCCTTGTCATAAGCCTCTTTCAACATGAAAAAAAGGGGAGGCCACACCATTGACAAGAACAACAAAGGAGGTCAATGATATGCAACTCATAACCCAATTTATGAAGGGGACTTCAAAACCTAAGTGGGTTAAGAGGAGTCAGATGAAAAACCAATTAACCCTGTCAGAAGCTTTTGAGAGGTCGATCTTAATAACTGCTCCTTTTAACTTTCTTGTCTTCATGATGTGAAGACCTTCCTGAGCCACCCCAATTGATTCATGAATATGTCTTCCTTCCAAAAAGAAAATTTTCTCTCTTGAGATCGATGTCGAGAGGATGGGCTTTAACATTTTGGAAATGATCTTTTCTATCACTTTGTATATGACATTGCATAGCGCAATTGGTATAAATTCATCAAAGGATTGGGGGGAATCCATTTTTGGGTTTAATGCAATAAATGTAGAATTGAGTGGAGCATGAATGTGCCCTTCCATTCTAGATTCCTCAACTACCTTTAAGATATCCTTCCCAATTAGGTCTTATAGGCCTAAGTAGAAATCAATAGACCATCCATCCAAGTCTGGTATCTTATCCTTTTGAAAAGTATTGAGGAATTCCTTAAGATCATCTTCAGAAACTTTCTCCATAAGACCTCTATTTTCTTCCTTATTAACAAAACCTGGGAAGAAGCCTACCATCCTGACTATTTCTACCATTGTGGACCGATTATCTTCTTTGTATAAGGATTGAAAGTATTTTTTCCCCGGGTGTGCAAACTCCTCAAAGGTAGAGACTTCACGACCTTGACTATTTTTCAAAATCCAAATTGTGTTTGATAATTTTCTCCCTTTGGCATATGCTTGGAAAAGTTTTGTGTGCTCATCTTCGTTTTCCAACCAAATCGCTCAAATCTTAAGTCCCAAGATACTTCCCTATCCTCTAAAAGTTGTCTCTTATTCTTCTCCAACTAGAGGACATTGTCTTTAGTCTCGAGAATAGCAAGGCCTCCTTCAACAAACTCATAAGTGGAATTTATGTTAGCTTATGTGTCTATTAATTCATGATCCTATCGAGCTCTTTTTTGTGGAGCCTAGGTAACTGTAGATTACTTAACATTATTTAAATTTGTTGCAAATTGAACAACAACCGCCTCCCCAGAGTTAGGATCGAAAGGGACCGGCAACTCTTTCACTAGCTCAATAAAGTTGTCATCTTTTAGCCATTCCGAGTTAAATTTGAAGGGGCTAACTGGATTCCTTATTCCCCTTTCTACTTCCAAGTATATGGGAAAATGATCAGAGTCTCCTCCCGAGCCCATCCATTGCCTTATGTGGATTTGTATTTCCAAAATAAATTCAGATACCAGAGAACGATCATTACGCTTTGCAATTCTTTCTTCTCCTACCTGATTGTTCCTCTAGGTAGGGCGGAGTCTGACACAAGAAACATCGATCGACCTCTTCCTTTCTAACTAATTCTTGAATAACTATGATAATGGGTCAAGCCTTGATTTTTCCCCCCAGACTTCATCAATGCCTAATGAAAATTTGAGATCTCACCGATAATAAGGGCATTAGAGTCAAAGAAGGATTTATTTAGAATAGGTTCCCAATATTGTACTCAATCTAGATATGGCCCATAAATATTTAGAATTGTAACCTTCATCTCTAGCTCAGATGAGAAAATATCAATACCTTGGCTCAAATACAAACCCCATAGATTTAGAATTTTGATCAACTTGTCGTTCCACCCCAAAGCCAATCTCCCCAACCTGCCTCTGGCATCCATACCCAAGAATCTCTGGTTCTTTAACAATGATTCTAAAAGGGCCTCAACTTTGAATACAATTCCCGTAGTTTCCTGTAGAAGAAATAAATTAGGTTGGTTGGACTTGAACAACCTTTTTAGAGTGAGATTTTTGTGGGGATTCACTAAATCCAAAAAAATTATGGAGAGGATTTTCATGGGGGAACCCTTGTAGGGGAAGACGATGCTCTAAGAGCCCCTTTAATGGATAGTTTTTTGACTGCTACGAGGTCTGCAAGTTCCTTTTTTTTGGCTTTGTGAAAAATAGGACTTCCTTCCCTGACCAGAAACCCTGAAGGGGAAAGGAGGATTGAGGCCAAGCCCCTCATATTTCTTGGGATGGAGGGAGGAAGAGGTGATAGAGTGGTTTTTAAGTTGATATGAAGTAGAATCCTCTTCCGAGTCCAACGAAGTATCAGGATCCTCAAAAATTTGCAGAGTGTAGGAAGAGGCCACCACGGGAGTTGAAAAACCAATATCAGGGGAGGGAAAAAACCCTGGGGAAGAAAATGGTATAACTTCTTCAAAAAAATGGGAGAGGTTTTTCAAAGTTCCCACCTAGTCTTTTCCTAACAGGGAAAGAGAATTGATTGATATGTTGATAGTGGGATGCATAATTGAGATCTTACCCGTTTGAGGTGAACATTACAACTGCATATCCATATCTTGTGGGATATCCTTATGGCATGGATCTCTGCATTCAACCATTGTAACATCCAAGGAATTTTCTGATGCAGGAGTTTCGTCAGCAAAGCACGAGTGGAGGACAACTCAACACCCCATTGTGAATTTTGAAGAGTTTTTGAAATTTGAAAGATGGCGTATCAATGTAATATCTGAAAATATTGAAATTAAAGACGATCTTAAATGTTTAGGAGGCCAAGCCATCGCAGGAGATCGTTGGGGAGTGTATTTGCTTTAATGAAATAGATTGCAATACAAATTCAAAACGTTTTCTCTTATCTGTTTGTCTCCAACATTTATTGTAATGAATCCTTAGTAGTTGAAAGATTTTAATTTGATAGGATAGCACCAAGGTAGTTGGAGGGAAACACTCTATGAACCCTCTTGCATAAATAAATGTATTGTTTCCCAGTAGAGGTTGTTGAATTTATTATTATGGCTGTTGAAGGTTATTGTTGCTGAAGAGCATCGTAGCTGAGAGTTGTTGCAGTTTAGCTTAAATTTGCAGAGCATTGTATGAGTACATGTACATATCATTTGAATGATTATAATAGAGAAGCGTTGATCCAAATGTTTGGTGTTGTTGGTACTGTGTCTATCTGAATGAATGAATGGTAGGCTTTTTGTTAGTTGCAATTCTCTGTTATTACTTGTTCTTATGTTATGAATGCATTTACATGGTTGAATGTATGAATCTGTGAGATATTAGATAAGTTTCAATTGTTTCTCTTCTACGAGAAATTGCAAGGAGTGCATAGTGTCCGCAAGGCGTGCGTTTATAGAGTCTATCTCGACTCAGAAGCTCCGAAGAGATAATGTGAAACTTTCTTTTTCAAGGTGTGCATTGACAGAGTCTATTTTGACTCAGAAAGTTCAGGAGGGATAGCTTGAAGGTGTGTGTAGGAGGAAACACACTCAGATTCATATTGTTCAGGAGGAACAATTGAGCCACATAAGAACTGTTACAAGGAGTGCACAGTCTCCCATCAATATTTTAAGTTAAAGAAATCCTGTTGCAAGGTGTGCACAGGATCGATGTTTGGATAAGTATTTAAGAAGTCATTTTAAGAAGTTTAGAGTGTCGAGAAGGAACAAGTCCAAGAGAGATAACTTGGAGATTTGTATGCAAGGAGTGCATATTGTCCGCAAGGAGTGCATATTGTCCGCAAGGAGTGCATATTGTCCACAAGGAGTGCGTCGACATAGTATTTTGATTCAGAAGCTAAGGAGGCATAACTTAAGAGTATTTGCCGAAGGGTGTGAAGAACTTTTGCAAGGTGTGCACAGTCTTCTACAAAGAAGCTAAGTCGTGGAGGAAGACCTATTGCAAGGAGTGCACAGGGTTGATTTTCGACTAAGTGTCGAAGAAGATGCTCTAAGAAGTAAAAGTGTGAAGGAGGAACAAGCTTAGAAGAGATAGCAAGAGAGAAATCTTCAATAGGGAGGAGCCCTTTAATATTTCACAAATTAATGAGCAATATCCATTCAAGAGGGAGTGGGATCATTCCAGACCGTCAGATCTGGGAGAGTTACACAAAGGTTAGTCATTGAGTCCTATGGGACTTCATGGTTCAAAGGTTTTAAATTTTTTTAGGAGCGGGGATTGCCAAAGTCATCAAGCCACGAAGTAATCCTAGTTGTTGGCTACAAGGAGGACACGTGGTAGCGGATAATAAAGTTTGTGAGGAAGATCCATGGAATATTTGTGTGGAGAAAAAATTGATTTCGCAAAGTTACGAAGAGCAAGGAGATCTGGACTGTTGAATCTAGAGAGGGCACATGGCAGAGATCCATGATTTTTGAAGGAAGAATCCTTTGGAGGGAAGTTGAAGGTAGAGTATCCAAAAAATCTCAAAGGTCAATCTAGAAAAGGAGATTGTGACCATTGATCTGAAGTGTACGCTTGTGGTCAGATCTCAGAGGGAAAATTCCAGCTGTTAATTATCGGAGCACGTGGCGCTCGATCTATCATTTTGGGTGTGAAGCACTTCGGGAAGAAAAGGAGTTGGAACATTCGAAACTCTCGAATGCCAAAGTCTGAAGCGCCTTTCAGGGTTCATTCCCGGGTCATATCCCGAGGTCGCGTGTGGAGAAAGGCTAGAAGAAGGAGCTAGCGCCTGCAAATTCAAAGTAAAAAAGAGCGCTAAGAAAGGGGCCCGCAGGTTCTATATGACCTGCGCCTAAGGTGATATAAGGGCATGTATTAAGCCAATTTGGGGGCTAGTAGTGTCTCAAGGAGATAATTCGGCTCAGCCTTGTGAAGATCCTTGACCGAGAGTTCGCGCAACCCCTAGGAGGGGAGGGGGATGCATAATTTTCCCTCGAATTTATGTCATCATCTAAGAGAATCTGAATTGGCGACAACTGAGAATACTCCACATACCTTCCTCTATGAACATATTTCTCTTCACTTTGAGTAGCAGGACGTTTCTTTGAAGAGAGAGAACGCCCTTCACCAAATCTCCCATGGAAAGGCATATTACATTGATTTTCTTTATGACCGTATTGATGGCACTTTCGACATCTGAAAGGGACCCCTTCATAATATTTTTTTTTTTGAAGGACTTATCACCAGAGAGGAGGATCAAATCTTCAAGAAAACCCTCTCTTAAGTCAAGGGATACCATAATTCGATCTACACCCACCTCTCCATTTTCAAGGAAAGACATATCTTCTTCCACAAAAGTACCAAGCACATTCCCTAGATTTGAGAAACTTTTCAAAGTCTAGAATTCCATGGGAAGGCCGGGAAGCCTAACCCACAAGGGGAAACATCCACTCCCTCCTTACTAGCATCAAACAAAGGTGTCCATCTCTTGAGGATAATGGGTGATGAATCAATGCTCCAAGACTTCTTCAAAACCCAATCCACTTCTTCCTGAGATATAAACTTGAAACCAAACCATCCCCGAGTGAGGGTTCGAACAACAGGGGCTTACCTAGGGTTGGCACCCATGTTCTGTTAGCCCAATCCATTAAAATATTTTTTTTTAATATTTCCCCCCGAGAAATACCTACCAAGACCATTTCTGCCATATCCACGACTTTAGGGCTCAAAAATATCCAAACCAAGAACCAGTTTCGCCTCCCCACAAGTTTTTATACCTTTGTTCTTCTGGAACGTAGGGGATGACTTCCTAGCCGAGGATTTAGTCTCTGCACATCCTAGAAGGGTATCCTCCATGACATGTCCTTTCCCAGAGGGACCTGTAGTCGCTTCGCCTGAAACCCTAGTAGGAAGAGTAGAGAAAACTAATATAGAATCAATGAAAGTTGTTGACCCTAGTGAACCCCCACTACCCTGGGGAAGAAACTTGAGTTGCTCTGGTGAAGAGAATAAACCAAGTGAGTCACCCCCAAAAGGATCTACTACCGGTATAGACCCAATAAATCCTAGAGCCCATGAACCACTAAAATACTCCGAGCCTAAGTTAGCCCTGCACTCCAGCCAACGAAAATGGAGATATGGGTATATTCCTAGAGAGGCATAGAGGTTTCCAATGCGAGGAAAACCCTCATCAAGAGTAACCTAGTTTGTGCCAAGAGGAGCCGAAGCTGCTTCCAAGGTCGAACCAAATGCATCCACTAGTAAGGGAAGACTAAAACTTAGGTAACAAAAACATGTTCTAGCTGCCAATCCCAAAGGAAGAGACCCTCTGACCTCTTTCCATGCAGCAAGCCTAGGATCAAGAATATGTCTCCTAGTGGGAGAGATAGGCCGACTGAGAACTGACGATTTCCATATGCATCATTGAAACACATTCTTCCCTGCGCATAATATTTCTTTTTTTGTTGGTTGGTTATACTTAGGTAATATTTTTGGAAATATATTGATAGAGTGAGATCACTAACCTTACCCATATTTTCTTTATTTTCCTTAGAACATCCTCCCAATGTGAAATATATAAACAAATCAATGATTCCATTGGCCATCTTCTTTTATTGTGATTATATTTCCCATGCCATTGATACATTTATTATTATTTTGTTTGCTCGCCTTGCTCAAAGAAATTTATCAATATAAATGAGTTTGGAATATAAGAATATAAATAATACCCTAAACATGAATAACGATTCATCATGACATTAATCTCTCTTTCTTCCATACCATATACATCATTGAAATGAATTCTTTCGTGCCTTTAATATTTCTTTTGCTGGTTGGTTATACTTAGGTAAAAATTTTGGAAATATATTGATAGAGTGATATCACTAACCTTATCCGTCTTTTCTTTATTGTCCTGGGCACTTCCTAATGTCCCATGTGAAAGATAATAGCAAATTGTTGATTCCATTGGCCATATTATTTTATTACGATTATATTTTCTATGACATTGATACCTTTATTACTAATCTGATATGTAAATGGTAGACTATGACCTGTCCATCTCACCAACACAGATGATTCTTCAATTTATGTTTTTGTAATTTGAATTCACCGCCTCTTCCACAACTTCCATAGCAAACAACTTCCCTAGTAGAAACTTCCATAGCCTCTTCAACAACTTTCGTCACCTCCATCCATGTTATTTTACAACCACTATGAGTTCCAACTCTAAGGGAAATTAACATCACACTAAAAACTACTACAATTATAAAAATATCCTACTCTGCACTCTAACTCTTAGTTATGAAAACATGACTTTGTTACAAAAATGTCAATACACTTCACTCAGAGGTTGTTAATCATACCAAGACAAACACAAAGCCAATGAAAGTGGGAATCACCATTTGTGGGTAAATTATTGGATGTTTCAAGATGCAAAGAATTGTTGGGAATTCTTCCAAACAATATGAAATCAAATCACAAGGTGACTATGTGTAAAAATGGATTTGTGACCTGTGTTAAAAAAAAATAGTTGCTACAAGTTTAAAAATGGATTTGGTGCCCATGTAGATGTATAATAGTGTCCCATTTCTTTAGGGGGACGAAATGGGGGTGAAAAGTTCTATCCAAAACACAATAATCATTTACCAAGTGTTGTGGGTGACTTGTGGGCAAGGAAAATCTCCTAGGCAATGAATAAAATGCCCAAGGGTCTCTAAATTATCCCAAGCAGTAAATGAAATTCCCAGGGGTATGTAAATTCACATAGGGGTCTCTAAATTCTCCCAAGAAGTAAAAAAAACACCCAAGGGGTCTCTGGATTCACCTATGCAGTAAAAAAATTATCTAGGTAAAGGATGACATGCCCAAGGGTCTATAAATTCGCCCAGGAAAAGGATAAAACATCCAACAAGAAAAAGAACATTGTGGTACATCCATTGAGGAAAAGAAAAATGACCAACAAATAATAAATTACATGGAAAAGTGATACATGATGAAAATATACTTCAATAGAGTATGCATATATAATTGTAACTCATAACCAAAATACCCAAATAACATAATGTAGTAATTCACAAATATCAACATTTAAATGGGATTTGTATTATGCTCAAGAAAACATTACAAAGGGGTGAGTTATACATAGTGTTTGTGCATTGTTACCCACTGAAAATAAAAAATTCCTGATGGCCATGGCTCATAGACAACTTTCTTAGAATGAACAAGAACATCAGCTCCTTCGTCCACTCAACTTCAAGCAAGATTCCCTCTTCAAGCTCTGATTTTTGCTACTGTCCTTCCCTATTTCTTCTTGCATCTCCTCATCGATATCCTTCTTCATTACATCCTTCATTTTTAATGGGATTACTTTAGAATTCCAACCATCACAATGGTTCGTTTCCACTTCCATTTTTTTCCAAAAAGATAAAATAAAATAAAAATGACTTGTTTTTAAATTTTTTAAAAGCGGAAGAAACAAAGTTCTTATTATAAAGTTTTGGAGAGGAACTAATTTAGATCACACCTCTCCATTTGAAAGATTTTGTTCCCCCAAATCTTAGACTCCCTTCAATCTCCTTCTCCAATCATCAAGAATATTCTAACAAATCTCAAAGAAAGGATTCCTCCACTATAGGATGAAAGATAAGAGATGAATATGGCTTGTATTTCACATAACTCAAATGTCCTTCTCATGGCTAGAGATTACATTTTCTATTGCAATAGGTCATTGGAAAACCACTGCTCCTTGGTCTGCAAGTGTAAGTAGCTCCTCTTTCCCCTTGATCTTGTCTCTCCAAGATTTTTTCTTGGCTGTCTAGTTCTTGGGATGGAGTTCTGGGTGAAGCCTCCAACATTTGGCCTTCCAATGTCTAGTCAATTTGTAGTACTGTAAATAGTTCTTGCATGGGTTACTTGGCCTTCTAGAGTGCCAACAATCGCTATCCTTATGACCCCTTTTCATACAACAAAAACAAACTATTCCATATCTTTTAAATTCATGATGATGCTTGCTAGCTCAGTTTCTTGGTCCCCCACAAACTATAGAGAATCTAGATGGTGGAATCATGCTTTTGCTTCCCTCTTCCAAGCATATACAATCAAATTTGAGTGGCTTTCTTCTCATGAATTCTTTTTCAGTTCCTCTTACCTTGATGAAATTTGTTTGAGTTTCACTTGTGCTAGCTTATTTTCCACTGAATCCTAGGCCTTCATGCTTGGTCCACTGTCGAGCTACAATGGGAATCAAAACCCCTTGGCCTTCCTAGCATAGCCCTTGGCCATCATAGCCCATTTTCCTCATGATATTGGAACCAATGCCTCTAGTGTGCTTCTCAAAGTCACCAAAGGTTTCTTGAGAAAGGGTCTTAGAAGGTGAGTGTACCATGATTTGCTCATCATGGTACTATCTTTGGCAGTTTCAATGGAATGGGATTGCTTGGTCTCTTGGAAAACTACTTCTAGCTTCTTCAAGGCCTCTTCCTTCGTTGCTAAGTTCTAGTATAGCTAAGAAATGACTTCGGTGAACTTCTCCTATTTCCAATTATCTATCTTAGTGAATTTCTCCCCCAATTGCAAGAGCTACTCTCTACTCATGTCTAATTTTTCCCTCATGGAGGTGAAGGAGTCATAGTAGTTGGAAAGTTCTTTTTCTATCTCATCTGTTCTTTGCTTCCAATACCGACTTTCGTCTTGAATATGCATGTTGAAGTCTCTCAATTCTTCTATCTTCTCCTCGTTCAAGGATTTTCCCATGGAAATTGCTTCAAGGTCTCTAACAAACCTTCTTTGATACCATATGATCCATAAAAGGTATACCTATGGCTCGTATGTCTCACCAACACTGATGCTTCTTCAACTTCTATTTTTGCAATTTGAATTTGCTGCAACTTCCATAACTTCCATAGAAAATAGCTTATGTAGAAAATAACTTCCCTAGAGGTACCTTTTGTAGCCTTTTCAATAGCTATCGTAGCCTTTGTCTAAGTTTTTATACAACCACTATAAGTTCCAACTCTAAGGGAAATTGACATCATGCTACAAAACACTTCAATAAAAAATATATCCTAATATGCACTCCAACTTTGTGTTAGGAAAACACTTTTCTACAAAACTATCAATACACTTCACTCGCATGTTACTGATCATAGAAAGGAAACCACATCACCAATGAAAGTGAGAATAACCATTTGTGGGTAAATTATTTGATGTCTTAAGCTATTGGGAATGCTTCCAAACAATATAAAAATGAATCACAAGGTGACTGTGTGTAAAAATGGATTTGTGGTCCATTTAAAAAAAAATGAGCTGCTACAAGTTCAAAAATTGATTTGGTGTCTGCGTAGATATATAGCAACATCCCACTGCTTGGGGGGATGAAATGGGAGTGAAAGGCACTATCCCATACACAAGAATCATTTACCAAGCGTTGTGGGTGACCTTGGGGCAAGGAAAATCACCCACAAAATGAACAAAATGCCTAGGGGACTCTAAATTCGCCCAAGCAATAAATGAAATGCCCAGGGGTATGTAAATTCACCCAGGGGTCTCTAAATTTTCCCAAGCAATAAAAAAAATGCCCAGTGGTCCCTTAATTCAGCTAGGCAATGAAAAAAATGCCTAGGTACATGATAACATGCCCAAGGGTCTGTAAATTCACCTAGGCAAAGAATAAAATGTCCAATAAGAAAAGAACACTGTGCACAACCAGTGGGAAAAAGAAAAACTCCCAAGAAACAATAAATTATGTGGACACGTGCTACAGGATGAAAATATACTTCAACAAAGTATGCATATATTATTGTAACTCATAACCAAAATAACCAAAGAATATAATGCAGTAACTCGTAGATATCAACTTTTAAATGGGGTTTTTATTATGCTTAGGAGAAAATTACAAAGGGGTGGGCTATGCACAAAGTTTTTCTATTGTTACTAATTGAAAATACAAAATTAAAGATGTCCATGGATCAAGGATACCTTCACTTAGATTGAAAAGGAACATTAACTCTTTCGTCCACTCAACTTCAAGCAAGCTTCCCTCTTTGAGCTATAATTTCTGCTATAGTTCTTCCCAATTTCTCCTTGCATCTCCCTATTGATGTCATTTTTTATTACAACCTTCATTTTTAATGAGCTGCCTTTGGAAGGTCAACCATATGAAATGGTTCATTTCCACTTCTAATTTTTTCCAAAAAGACAAAATAAAATGAAAAGTACATGATTTTAAACTTTTTTAAAGGGAAAACAACTAAGTGCTTGTTATAAAGTTTTTGATAAAATCCAATTCAGATCATAATATGTTTTCTCGCCTTGCTCGAAAATTTTTATCGATATAAATGAGTTGGGCATCTAAGCATAAAAATAATACCCCAAACAATAGCCATTCATCATGGCATTTATCTCTCTTTCTTCCATACCATATCCATCATTGAAATGCATTCTTCCCTACCTTTAATCTTTCTTTTGTTGGCTAGTTATACTTAGGTAATGTTTTTGGAAATATATTGATAGAGTGAGATATAATGTGTAACCCCAATCTAAATTTAAATTTAAATTGATACATTTTCTACCAATGCCATAGTCTAATTCAATATGTATAGTTGATAAATTCCCTATTCAATATGCATGAGAATGAATAGATAACAATCATAAATAATTTCTTAATAAAATTAAATTCAAATTATCTCCAAATCAATCCTAAATTACATGCAAGCATTGAACAATAAATTATCTCCAAATCAATCCTAGATTTTTAAAATAAATCCACATTTTCCACTGGGTGAATAGTAAGTTGAGGAAACTTGCTATGAGTTATCGATGCTTTCCACGAAGAGACTCGATACAAAATATAATCCATCCATTCTTCTTGAAATACCAATTCAGAAAAGGGTAAGCACACCAACTTCTTACTTTGTACTTTGAATTAGGGACAAAAGTTCATTCGTCTTTTAGTGATATTTACTAAAAGTTGTACCCCTTTATATAAGATTGCATGAAATGTATAAAACAAAAATATACTTTATGGTACTATATGGAACATGCATTAGTATGTTTGGTTGTATAATATTCAACTAAAAAATGTAATTGGTTGTATAATATTCAACTAAAAAATGTAAAATGATTTTAGATATTTATACAAGCATATAAACGTGTCCTTGAAGCTACTATTAGTATGTTTTATTAAAGCACATTCAAATAAAAAATGTACCAAATGATTTTAGATATTTATAAAAGCATATAAACGTGTCCTTGAAGCTACTAGAATCTTGAGGTGTGAATGGACATGAATACACATTGTTCCATCAGATTTGAATTTTCTTTATTTTAATTGTGATATTAATTTAATTTTATATATATAAATACATTACATTGTAGAAGAATATTTTAAATGGAAAATAAAGAAAGAAAAAAATGTATATATATATATATATATAGAGAGAGGCATATATATATATATATATATATATATATATATATATATATATATATATATATAACATGATTCATTTGAAGAGAGAAATGAAATTGAAAAGGATGTTGATCCACTTGATTTTTCTAGTGCATTTTCTAGTCATAAAGTGGTTGATATGAAAACCACATATGTATAAGAGAACTACATTGAAAATGAAGTTAGTTTGAAAAGTGATGTTGAAGGGTTGGTTGATTTAACTAATGAATATGGAAAATTGTGATGACTTTACAAACGTAAGAGAGGGAATTGGGATTTTGGAAGGGCGTTTCAATTATAATGGAATTCAACATTTCCATTCACAGAGCCTGTTACATGTGAAAATGGTGATGTGAATGAAGTGAAGTGTATGATTTGTAGTTGGCGATATGGTAGAGGTGTTAAAATATAGTTGAAAAATGAAACCATTGAAAATCATTGTGGAAAAGATTAGTAGAAGGAAGAAGTTGATGGAAAAATGGAGAACAAATCAAGATGGAAGACTACAAGCATGTTGAAATGTATGAAAAAACATTAGAAGTTATCATAGAAAGGAAATGAAGGGGTCACTTCATATATTATTCACTTAAAAAGTATCAACAAAATTGCAATCCAAAATAGTTCAATTGAGCATCATTTTTCATATTTTAAAACTTGGAATACCAATGCAAGATTATGTTTATTATAAGGATTTGATAAGCTTCCTTTCAATCCCCAAAGTTTCCTTCATCACATTGGTCTATTAAAACTGGATGGGTGTTTGTAAAACATATGGCTAAAGCAGTTGGGAAAGACCTGGGGGAAATTATAGAAAATGCTATTTTTTTTCCTTATCATTAGATGAGGTAAATACATGGAAATTAGTTCATGGTTTGTATGAATGTTTATACAGTACAAAAGCATCTGAGAAATGTGCATTTTTTGTCCTTGTGCAAAATGAAGGAGATTTCTATTGTTAAAAATTTATTTCATATTGTGATGAATACTTTAAGTGAAAATAATGGATTGTATGGACTCAACATTGCTAGAAAATGAATTTATTTTGGAGGAGATGGTGCATCTGTCATGCAATGAAATCGTCATGGTAATTTTATTCGATTAAAAACAAATATTGCACCTTATATTATTAATATACATTGCATGGCACATCGAACAAATTTAACATTCAACGTTCTTAGTAAGGGAAGATTGGTTAACAAAGTAGAAATGCTTGCAGATGATCTACATGGATTCTTTTGCAAAAGTTCAAAGAGGGTTATGGAATTTAAAAAAAAATCAGATGATTTAATGTGTGGGAAGAAGCTTTTAAAAAAGTTGAAACACAATGGGACTCACTCTATGAACCTATAAAGCATGTTTATGATGATTATATTTCTTTGGTTGGATTTATGGTTGAACATTGTCTTAGTGTGGATAAAGACCAAGTGATTTTGAATCAATTAACTAATGTGGAAACCTTGTTGAAATTATGTGGAATCCTTCCCTTGTTGCATCATATGTATACATTGATTAAAATTTTGCAGACAAGAACATTATACTTAGCATAGTATACAAAGGAAATAAAATTGGCATGTCTTCTTATAGATCATTTGCATATAACACTGATAGAATCTTTTGACATCATTGATTTCACAAAATGGAAATAACTCATCATTATTGAAAATCCTCAAAGCATTTTGAAGCTTGATGAAAACAATTTTGTATATATTTCAGTACATGACAATTTGGTTCCTCTTCATATTCTTCAAAAACATGGGTGTATTATAAAGGAGAGGAGGGTATCTAGAGACGAATTTCAAGTTTTTATTCGACAAGTAAAGTTAAATATTACAAATGTTGCAAGGGAGTTAGCTACATAAATTAGAGAAATATTTCCAAGAAACGAGCTACTAGAAGCAGTGAACATTGTTTATCCATAGTTTTGGAATCATAGTTTGGACAAAAAAGTTATTTTTTATGAATTTAAGAAAAAAATAAGGATATTGATTGATTATTACTGTCTCTCAAATGTCATTGGATAACATCCTATTAATGTAATCTTATATGTTGATAAATTACATTTACAAGCAAAGTGTTTTGCGAGCATTGTGATGGAGTAGTTTGAAAAACTAGAAGACCCTTTGTCAAATGGGTCTATTACAATATTATGGGCTAAGTTAGATAGAAGTGATACATTCAAGGAGCACATGTCTGAATATTTCAAATTGGTTGACTTATGCCAAATTATGATTTTGGGTTCTATAGAGGATGAAAGGATTTTCAACTTGGTTTCATTTTTAGTGTTGAAGTACTTAAGGAATAGATTGGAAAATAACATCATCTCTTGTGTTCATTTGCATTCATCAAAATATGATGTTAACAACTTTCCTTATGAGAGAGCGTTAGCATTTTGGAAATATAAATGCAATAGAAGAGCAAGACGTAATATGGTTGACTCTTTGAAATATTTTGACCCAGAAAATGAATTGGATGATGAAGATAGTTTTGATAAATCTGATGGTTTATCTTATGACCATACTAGCAATATAGTCGATGAAATAGATACATGGAATTTTGAGTCATAAGTAATGAATGCACATCAACTCATTATATGAAGGATTCAATGTATTACTAGTTGACATACCATGAATATAGAACTTCACATATGAATTTAATTTTCTTTTGAGGAAAAGCTTGCATTGCCATTGCATGAATGCCATCATTCAAATTTCATATTTACTTACACTATTTACTCATTTTTACAAGTTATTTTAGTTGTTCAAATTAATATATTGTAAGATAGCATGTTTCTTAGATTTTCTTGAATTGCATAATGTACAATAAATCTCTCATAGGTGGAATTTCTATCACTCTTTAAGTCATGTTCTAGATGCTTTGAAGAAATGAAAACATTAGCACAAAAGAATATAGGGTTGTAGATGATTTTTGACATCGAACACTGAGGTTCAATTAGGTTATAAAAAAGCTATGTATATTTTTAGTTATATTTAGAAAATATGTTAAAAATAAAAGAATCAAGAAGGAAGGGGTTGGCATATTTTATACAATAAATAATTGTCAAAAGGATGAATAGTGTGGGAATTTGTTTTTATTGGTTTCCTTTCCAAAATAAACTCTATAATTTGTATTGATACCTCTCCTTAGGTGCACTTGGTGTGTTTTCTTAGGCTTCCATGTGTGATTATATTTACATTGCAATAACAAGATGCATTGGAGCTTGATTTTATTTCAAACTCAAAACTATAATATCATAAAGTGGAATTACCTTTCTTTTAATACTTCAAAATGGGTTTCAATAATATTTGTGGCTATTGTTTGTGTCCTTGAAATATAATTACATATTTATTTCCTTTTTTTTGCATTTATTTTCTTTAAGCTAACCTTACATATTTGAGCCTTTGATGATTACCTTTAGAAGGGTAATGTGATGAACATATTGATACTTTTAGGGTCTTGTCTCACCACACCAATGGAATAAATTAATCTTGGAAATGAAGAAATGTATGTTGTAGTCAAAATAAGCAAGGTAGATAGGTATTTCTGAAGGTTCCAATAATGATTGTTTTGCAAGAAACTTATGCATTTTTAATTATCCACAAATATTTTCCTATAGAGTAGTTATGAAGAACATAATTATTCATTTAATATATGTTTCAATGTCCTTGTTGTCACAATCAACTTCTTGTAAACATAAATTTTTATCTTCATCGACATTATTTGTGTAAATTCACGATGACAATATGTTTCAATAAGCCCTTCAAATGGGAGTTGCATTGGGGTATTTTTTGAAATTTGATTATTTCATAATATTATTCATAGCAATGTCCATGGGTGGCCAATCCTATATTAATATTTTCCATTGAAATTTGCAGACGTAAGACTACAATGAGAAACACTCATATAAGAAGTAAATTGCAATAGAATATGCATATTAGATATAACATTGAGAAAATTGAGAGTGACAATATTTACCCAACACAAGAAACGTTGGTCATAAATGCTTCCAATGTAAATAATGCAATTAGAAAATTTTTCCTAATGAATTTTTTTTCAATAAAGAAATATTCACAAGGTTGGTATACATTTCCATGAAAAAATTGAATGACTCACCTACCTTAAAATGAGCATTGAATACAATATTCGCTTCCCTTTATAAAATATACGATAAGTATCAAATCATTAAAGTTTTCCATAGGTTGGGCATTGTGTTGTTCTTGTTTTCTAGCACACAAAAGAACACACACACTCTAGAGCACATGCACTCCCTTAACACAATGAGCCAAAAATTAATGTGGCACCTACTTTTAATCACTTGGTGTTTATACATTAGGAATATAAAATGTGTGGAGGGGATTTGGAGTATATGGGGCATGGGGGCCTAGGATTGAAGGTGGTTTGAAGCCTAGGGTAGTGACTAGGGCACTGTGATGAAGGTGTAGGGGTTGTGGAACCTTGAGGAAGAGGTATGGGCATAGGAAGCTTAGGGCCTAGACATAGAGGGGGTTAGGGGTTGGGCAAAGGAGGGGGGCTAGGAGAATATGGGGTTAGGGTCCAAGTGGAGAAAGGGGCATGTGAATAAAGGGGGCTAGAAATCAAGAAGAGGTATGGGCCTAAGGGTATAAGAGGCTAGGGTCTAAGTAGAGGTGGGAATATAAGTGTAGATGGGGATAGGGGTTTGATGGGATGAAGGGGAAAGGTGGATGTGGTGGGGAATGAGGGGGTGGGGTGAGAGGGGAAAAGGTTGAGGAGGTGAGAAGAGGTGAAGGGTGGATGGCTAGGGAAAGTGGAGTGGTGGGCATGAGGGAAAGGAGGGGGTATATAACATGGAGGGTAATGCAGGATGGACGGGGAGGAGAGGAGGTGAGGGAGAGCTAGAGAAGAGAGGGAGATAGGTGAGACTAGGGGAGGTAATAGTGAGGGGGTAGGATGAAAGGAGAAAATGGGGAGGAAGTTAGAAGAGATGAAGGTTGGATGGGTAGGGGAGGGATAGTGGTGAGAATGATGGAAAGGAGAAAGAATCTAGGGGGAGGGGGTGGTGAGATGAAGGGGGAGTAGGAAAGGAGGTGAGAGAGGGATAGAGGAGAAGGGGGGATTTGGTGGGATAGGGAGGTGAGAGGGGAAAAGGGTTGATGGCTAGGGGAAGGAGAGTGTTGGGCATGAAGGAAATTAGGGAAAATCCATTATAGGGTTGGGAGAGGAGGTAATAATAGAAGGAATGTTGATGGGCATGGGAGGCAAAGCGAGAAGAGGGAGAATAGAGGGAGATAGGTGAGACCGTGAGAGGTAGGAATGAGGGGGTGGAGTGAGAGGGGAAAAGGGAGAGGAGGTGAGAAAAGGTGAAGGGTAGATGGGTAGGGGAGGGAGAGTAGTGGACATGAAGGATAGGAGGCAGGAGCCAATGGGGAGGGTGAGGAAGAATGAAGGGGAAGGTGGAGAGGAGGTGAGGGTGGGGAAGAGGGGAAGGGGGTAATGTGGTGGGATAGGGGAGGATGGATATGTTGGGTAGAGCGGGTGGAGGGGTTGGGAGAGATGTGAGTAGAGAGGGAAGGTGGATGGGTATGCGTGGAAAAGTGGGATGGGTGAGAAGGGGGAGAGGTAGATAAAACAAGGGGAGGTGGTCATGAGGGGTAAGGAAAGAGAGTAAAAGGGGGAGGAGGTGAGAAGAGGAAAATGGTGGATGGGTAAGAGAGTGGGAGTGGCAGGTGTGAATTAAAAGAGAGAAAAACCACTAGAAGGGTTTGGATAAAAGGTGAGCAAAGAGGAAAGTGGATGAGTATGGGAGGAAAAGGGGGATGGGGGGACAAGAGTGGGAGATATGTGAAACTAGGAGAGGTGGTAATGAGGGGGTGGGGTGAGAGGATGAGAAGAGGTGAAGGGTGGATGGGTAGGGGAGGGGGGTGGAAATTAAGAGTAGGAGATAGAAGCCAAGGAGGAGGGTGAGGAAATACAAAGAGGGAGGATGAGATGAGGAAATGTAGGAATATAAAAAAAATATTGTGGTACATACCTTTAATCAAGGTCTTAAGACATTAGGGATAGAGAAGGAGGATTAGATGTGGATGGGATTGGGGGAAACTAAGGCATGGAGGCCTAGGATTGAATGTGGCTTGAGGCCTATGGTAATGCCTAAGGTACTAGGATGAAAGTGTAGGGGGTGTGGGGCCTCAAGGAAGAGGTATGAAATAGGGAGCTTAAGGCCTAGGTGTAGAGGGTGTTAGGGGTTGGGTAGAGTTGGGGACTTAGGGGTAGATGGGGATAGGGTTTAAGTGGAGACATGGGCCTAGGAATAGAAGTGGATAGTATTAAAGCATATCTAGCGGACCAAGGGAATATGAGACTAGTGTTCGAGCAGATGTGGGGACAAAGTGGTAGAGGGGGATAAGGGTTTGACATAGATAAGGGCCATGTGGGAAGTGGGATAGGGGTAGAGTTTGGTATCCAATTGTGAAAGGAAATCAAGGGAAAGGGATTGGGTGGATAGGGGCAGAAGATTAGGCCCAATGGTGAGGGGCCTGAGGGGGTAGGGGGGAATTTTCCTAATGGTGGAGGTAGGGGGCCTTGTGTGGAGGAGCCCGGGGATGCTAGATTATTTGGGCCCAGGGACAGAGCATGGGTCATTTTTATCTAGGGGCATATGGTCTAGGTCCCCATGGGTGTAGGTGGAAGGTAACCCAAGGGTAAGGGGTCTATGTGTCAGGTAGAGGTGGGGAGGAAAGTACAAATGGAGCTAGGGTCCAAGAGATGGGTGCCAAGGTACTAGTGTTGAGGGACTAGTCAAGAGGTGAGGACCAAAAGGAAGAGGGGGATACATTGAGGGTGGTGGGGACTATGTGGAAGAGGTAAAGGGGATTTGGGATCCATTGGTGAAGAATCCAAGGCTAGGTGGATAGGTTCTAGGGAATTTGGGGCCAAGGATTGTGGTTGGTGCTAGAGTTACAAATGAGGAGCTAGGGAGTAAGGTTATGGGCCAAGGGAATGTGTGGCCTAGGGTAAAGGGGGGACAAACATAAGGGTAAATGGTGAGAAGGTTCCTAGGGGTAGGAATAAGGCCCGATGGAAGAGAGAATATAGAAGTAATAGGGCCCTATAGAAGAGGATTTACAAGCAGAGATGATGAGGTCTCGAGGGGGATATGGCACTGGCATGAAGGTGGTCAAAGTAGAGGCAAGGGCTTGATGGAAGAGGGAATTGATGACCTAGGGGTAGATGGGTATGCAGGTAGAGGTAGGTTCCAAAGAGTGAATGGGGTTATGGATAAAGGATTACTTTATATAAGGCTTGGGTTCCCCCCCTCAACCATATCAAGGCCTTAAGACCTATACCTAATGATTAAAAAATTGTGAGGGAACTAAAATATTTCTCAAAGGCCAAGGGCACCCTCTAGAGGTAATGCATAGTTCTTCAGGCATTGTTCATATCTCTAGATGCCTCAAAGTTTTCTTTAGAACCTAAGGCATGACCTTCTTCCCTAGATTATTTCTAGGGCCTTGGTACATGTACCTACTACTCAAAACCACCTAGTCGCATTGGCATCGACAATAATATGTCAGTGATACCCTCAAGAGGCCATGTGTGGTTTTTCGAGGCATTATTGTTGGTCCTAGATGGCTAGAAGATTCTTTTAGGGCCTATAATTCAATTTTCCTCCCTTGGCCATGTTCATGGCCCCAAGACCCATACCTAGTTCTAAAAAATGCAAGTGTTACATATATACTTAGTTAGAGGAAAATGATTCCCTTGATAGGTAATTTTTGGTGGTTTAAAGTGTTATTTGTAGCCCTAGAATCCTATAAGATTCCTTTAGGGCCTAACTCTTGAGTTTATTCCCCTAACCATTTCCAAGTTCAAGAGATTCATACTCAATTTTCAAAATCTATAATGGTAATTGTCCATATCAAGAGACCAATGATACCCTTGAAAGGTCCTTTGTGGTGGGTCAACACATTGTTGATGCCCCTGGATCCATACACGCATCCTTTGGCACGTTCTTTTTAGACCTACCTTGTGAATGATTAGTAAAAAACCATGTGTGCATTATAAGAATATGCACACACTCTAGAACATGTGCACACTCTAGAGAGCTTGCACATTCCTTTTTTTTTTGGGTGGGAGTGACAAATTTAGCATACACTTTTGATAATTTGGTTGCCTCAAATTTAGGTTCGAAATGAAAAAACTGTTGGTTTGGGTTGCAGATACATCAAACCCTCCATTTTTCTAAATACCTCTCAATATCTCTATTTTTCATGTTATTTTTGTATCGACTATGAAAATGTTCCATTGATGAAACTATACACACCTATAAAGTCGATCATGTAGATTCCAAATATATAATTAATTAATTTTTTTTTACTATTTTTAATATATATTTTCCTTGACATATATTAGAATCCTAAAATGCATACCTCTTTTATTCCTTCTATAACTTTTAATCTCCTTAACCATTTTTTAAATAAGTTATACACTCCAGTAGTACAAACCGAGATGTACAATCTAAAAAATAAAATAAAAATTGTTTGATTATGTTAATACCCTTGTACCCTGCATGAACACAAGGCCTTGCAATTTCAAGGATATAATGACTTTCACACACACACACACACACACATAGATATATATATATATAATAGTTTACATTATAAATTAAAAAAATAGCCCTATAACAAGATCAATGTATTCTCTACAATTCTACAATTTTTTTAAGGAAATTCCATCATTTACTTAACACCTATATAAATGAAAACATATGCATTATATGTTGCATGAAAAATAATGTACCACTATTAGAAAAAATGAAATTTCACATAGTCATACACAAATTTCATAAATCAAAATTATATATTGAGAAAGTTAATTCAATTTCCTACATCTCATCTTTTTACACCATATTAAAATTCATTGTGAAAGTACCTCGAATCATCCCTCCAAGTTAATAAATTGTTGTTTTTCCATGTTTGCATTACCACTAACATTGCATCGGAGACCATTATTAGCTTGCACCCATCTTTATCATATTTTTATTTTGGTTGGTTTGTTAGGAAATTCATTGAAAAATGCACATGAACACAACATTCTCTACATCTAATCTAATTGGGATTTGCTTATAATCTATGGTTTGAGTCTATTCTCTATTTTGATATCTAGTAATAAATATTCAAGGAATGAAAAGTATAGATTTTTTTGAATTCACACAATGCATATGAGGTGTATAGTTTTTCTTTTATCATGTGTGTGGTTTTAATTATGAAATTTCCTTAAAACATCCCCTATCTCCTAAGTATATTTTCATTCCAAAATTTTAGAATAAGGGAGGATAAGTGGGTCCACATTAGGGATTTGTTGAAGTCGTCTTATTTTACTATATCAAAGAACTTTGTCCACTGCAACATGCGTAGACCCCTTGAGTTGAAGAAATGGAGTTCTATTTAAAAAAATTTTATCTTCATCCTCTAGTGTGTAAATATGGCCATAAAGAAGCCCTCAATGCATATATATTTGTCATTTGATTATATCTATTTCCTTTAAAAATTGTAATTTCGAGAAATGGAGTTGTTCGTTCAAAACATTCTATGAAATTCATATCTTTTGGATTAACACCTAGACCAAGACATTATCATGTTCCTTAGGGGTGTCATTATTTTTTCGACCGTGTTCATAGTTTTTTGGTCCTCATCATATTCACATGTGTTTTTCCTCTCTAATCCCACTCTCTTTCTTTATTGTGTTTTTCCTTTCTAATTAGTTAACAAAGTGGTTCCTCAAATAATAGGGTAACATGCTTCTTGGATATTGTTAGGTTCTTTATTTGATTGGATTACTATAGATTTGACCTTATTGTTTGACACCTCATTTCCTTAGTCAACTATTTTGCTGACCCATTTTTTTAGTTGGTTGTTTGGAGTTCCTATTAACCATGTCATTAGATAAAGTTAAACCCTCAAAATAAATTTTCTTATCATACTTCAATTTCAGTTGGTTTGTTGGGAATCCATTGCAAAATTCCCATGGACATGACATTATCTACATCAGATATGCTCATAACTTTATCTTGTACTACATGTGACATGTATACCCACCAAGTTTAGGAAATAGGGATTTTCTTTAAAATTTATCTCTATCATATGGATGTGTAAAATATGAATATGAAGAAACCATGGATTTATTGAGGTATTATTTGGTTGATACAATAACTTTATCTGGTACTACATGTGACATGTAGAGCCACCCGGTTGAGGAAATGTGGCTTTTCTTTAAAATTTCTCTCTATCATATGGATTTGTAAATATGTATATGTAAATATGGATATGGATATGAAGAAACCATGGATTTATTGAGGTATTATTTGGTTGGATAAAATAACATGTAGAGCCACCCGGTTGAGGAAATGTGGTTTTTCTTTAAAAACATTTCTCTATCATATGGATTTGTAAATATGTATATGTAAATATGGATATGGATATGAACAAACCATGTATTTATTGAGGTATTATTTGGTTGGATAAAATAACTTGATGTGATACTACATGTGACATGTAAGCCCACCAAGTTGAGGAATTAGGGATTTTCTTTAAAATTTATCTATATCATATGGATGTTTAAATATGGATATGAAGAATCACTAAGTGCATAAATCTTAGGTTATGGATGTTTAAATATGGATATGAAGAATCACTAAATGCATAAATCTTAGGTCAATTGATATTTCGATATCTTCCATACCTTGTAATCCACTTTCCAAAGATATACTCTTAAGGACATAACCATATGAGCCAATAAATTAGGACATGTTTTTTCATGAGGTAATAAATTAGGAAATGTTTTTTCATGAGGTTAATTGACTCCCTAATAGCTAGATTTCAAATAAATATATGAGGGTTTTATTTGCATTGGAGAGACAATCTATATAGACATTTTCTCATGGGCATGGTTCTTCATGAAGTCACTCCATTTGAAATCATTACATGAGAAGTTTTATCTACAATAAAGAGGCATTCATTTTGTTTGATAATAGGGTGAGTGCAAGTTAATGATGGTCTCTCAGGAAGCGTTAATGACAATGCAAATCTGGAAAACCAACAATCTGTTAACTTGGAGGGATTATTCAAGGTACCTTTACAATGAATTTGAATATGGTGTAAGAATATGCAATGTAGGAACTTGAATTAACTTTCCAAATATACAACTTTTATTCATAGAAATTGTGAATAACTATGTCAAATTTGATTTTTTCTAACAATGGTATCTCATTTTTCCAACAAAATATAAGGTATATGTTTTTGTTAGTGCAGGTGTTGAGTACCTTAACGATGGAATTTTGTTCCAAAAACTTGTATACTTGTAGAGAACCCATTTTTCTTGTGCAGTGTATTTTTTTGAAATTTATAATATTAATTTTATATATTTTTTAAATTATCAAAGTCAATATATCCATGAAATTACAATGTCTTTTGTTCATGCAGGATAAGAAGGTCTTAACATGATCAAAACAATTTTTTTTAGATCGTAGATATTGGTCTCCTCTTGTGCCGCATATAAATCATTCGAGAAATAGTTAAGCTGAAAAAGTTATAGAAAAAATAAGAGAGGTATGTATTCTAGGATTTTGATATATGTGAAGACAAAAATAGATTAAAAATAGTAAAAAAAAATCATTTTAAAAATAAATATATATTTAGAATCTGCATAGCCGAATTTATCTATGTTTGTAGTTTCGTCAATAACTAAAATGTTTATCCTGTAGAAAAATAATGTCAAAGATAGAGATATAGATAGGTATTCACAAAAATGGAGGTTTTTATCAATTTGCAGACCGAACCACTAGGATTTTCATCCCGAACCTCAATCCGAGGAAACAAAGTCAACATACATGTTGTAAATCCCTCCCAAAAATATTTTAATTAAAAAGAAGGTGCACACATTCTTAAGAGTGAGAACACACTCTAGGAACACACACATGTTATAGGCATGCACACACGTTCCTAAGAGCACACACATGTTCTTATAAGTTATTTGTTCTTTGTCATTCCCCCATACATCCCACCCT
>SNQJ01S0058150.1:84324-107310 GCA_010110895.2 Picea sitchensis
ATGAGATATCAAAGCATGACACTACAAATATTGATTAGGTTTTGGGATCCCAATAAATAAATTTCTTGGGTGGGACATGAGATTCTTACCATTGAGGTGGATGATATATATTTTCTCATAGGATTATCCCAATGTGAGAATCCCATAGTCTTGAAGGGTGGAAAGGGAAGTGCTTCTAGTTCCATCGTTGATTATATTTCTACTCACTACCATCCCCAATCATGTAAAAGTAGCAACCAACTCCAAATCAAGGATGTACAACAATTTCCTCTTTGTACAATATTGTTTATGATCATTCAAGTGGTTATCTCTACAATAATCGACTTGGCATATAGGGATCATGTACAATATTCTCTAGAATGTTTAAACCCCACCATGTATGAATGGTGTATAGGCTTGTTGGTTAACCTTAGATACTAGCTTACTAGATGCAGGACCAACAAAATATTTTTAGCTATGGATTGATATTTTTGTAATTTTTCTTAGAGAGGGTCCCCCAGATTGGACCTTGTGTATCGACACCTTCTGCTAGGCCCATTGAGCCCAATGTTATAATATGGACTAACTGTATGGCCTGCCTTGTGGAAATATTACCTATGAGTACATTTGGTGAATACTTCTTTGACTAGTGGGATGAAGAGATCATAGTTATTAAATACTACCACTATGTTTGGACTGACTTCATGAAAAAACTCGAGCTTGCACTACCTCTCGGGGCTCAGTGGGGAGAAATTGGTAAGAAACAAATCTTTGATTTTTCAATTTTTGAATTTATAACATTTTTGGATTTTTAAATATTATATACTTTTTGGTATGTAGTGTTACTAATCATAATTTTGTGTATGACACAGATGTGGGACTAGTGCATCCAGCAAGGATGGCCCCCAATTTCCATAGGTCCATGGATGAGAAAAAACCAAAGTAGGGTGAGGGATATGAGGATGTAGCAAAGAACCTCTATGAGGTGAGAAGGAATCTTGAGGGACTCACCATCGATGTCCCAATGATGAGAGTTGAGGAGGGCCCCCAAAGATTGCAATGCCACTTGGTCGGTGTACCACATCCTTTTGTTTGATTGCTAAGGCGTGTAGCAGACACAATTGTTTGTTATCATGAGATTCATGTTCCTCGAAATGACTAGATGATAGTCTCCCCCATTTTTGAACCACTACAAATATATAGATCTAGTCTTGCATATGTATAAACACTGTATCATTATGGTCCATGTAGCCTAATTTTATACACTACATATTTTTGGACAGGATGTATTAGCTATCTATTTTATATACATATGGTTTGGTTCTTACTTATGATTTCAAATGATGTGATTGAATTTCCATGTGTATGTACATGCATACTTGTATTAATGATTAGATTAATTTAACAAATTTCAATCTAACACATAGTTAACTAATGAATCATCCAACGTGTTTAAACTCACTGGAATATGATAATAAGAAATATAATCAAATTGTCTCTCAAGAAATCACACCCTTAATTTTTTTCTAAGAAGCGTAGGATTTCTAACTAGATAGACATTATTAATTTGAGATACCACTGACTGTGAATCCAAATGCACAACTAACCTATATATTCCAAGAGAAATGGATTTGGACATAAGTTCAATGACCACACTATATTCCACAACATTGTTGGTTGCAGGACCAAGGCATATGCCTCCCGTGCTCACTAATTGGTATGTGGGTGATAATATCACCCAAGTACAAAAGCAATATTCCAAGTACTACAACTATTATTTTTTGCAAATCCTCTATAAACTGGGATAGATGCTAACATCTGCAAATCAAGCAACAAGCATGATAAGCATCAAACTAAATCAGCCACACACAAAAATAAAAAGCACTAACAACACACAATTACTATAATTACACCATGTACAAAGCACTACATAGCCTAACAATTTATGCATAATAAATTTTTAGATAGATCCCATTGTGAAGCTTAGGCAAAGGATTTCCTTCGTAGTGCACTAATGCATAGGCCCATTTCTACAATACAAAACTAACAATGTAAGGACCATGCCACATGGTTTCAAATTTTTTGCGCCTAACTTATCATGATCTTTATCATAGACCAAAACCAAGTCACCTTCCATAAAGACATGAGGTTGAACACTTTTATCGTATTGAGATTTAATCACTTCTTATGAGTCTCATTGGCCATTACTACTTCACGATGATATTCATCAAAATGAGCTAAGTATAAGAGACATTATTCTCCTATAGAATCACTAGGAAAGAGTTCTATGGGAATTTTTAATGAAGGTGTCTTGCATTCAATTGGGATTCATGCCTCCACTCCATAAATGAGTTGAAATAGTGTGAAATCGATGGTAGTTTTAGCTGAGGTCCAATATGCCCATAATGTTGAGAAAACCATTAAGTGCCAGTTGGTTCTATATTTCCCTACCATTCTCTGTGTCATTATCTTCAAAACATGATTTATGGCTTCTACTTAACCACTAGACCGAGGATACTAAGGTGTCAATTTATCATGCTAAAAAACCAACCTGGCTGCTAATTCGGTCATCATATTGTTGTGAAAATGAGACCCATGATCAATAACAATAGTCTTGGGCACACCAAATCTAGCAATGCTATGGTTGAATACAAAAAGAGTAAATGTAGTGTCATCATTAGAATAGGTAGCCATAGATTTTCCCCACTTAGTAAAGTAATCAATGACCATAAAGATGAAACTATGGCCATTAGCCACAATTGGATTACATGTCATCAAATCAATACCCCACTTTTCAAAGGGATCGAAAGCAACAACATGGTGTAATGGAGAAGGGTGTGCAAACATATTTGGAATAAAAATATGACAAGGGTGACACTTCTGGACCACATGAACTCAATCTTTAAAGATAAAGGTCCAAAAGTATCATGCACACAAAATATTTTGGGATGTGTCTATACCAAAAAGATGATTTCCATATGCTCCATCATGGAAATCATTCAAAACTCTCTCAAATTCTTCATGGAATAATAACCGACACTATATCAAATATAGTTCACATCGATAAAGTGTGTTTCCAATAATGAGGTAACTCTTCGCTCACTAGCGTATATGTCAATGCTCATATATGGATAACTGAGGGTTAAAATGATTGGTTTGGAGATATATCAAGTGTAACATCCCCGCTATAATCCCAAGTTTAATTAATGCTTAATATAGATATAATATGTGGCTATGGTCAAGCGATATATACACAAATTGTATTTCCAAATTTTAATAATCAAATGTGATTCCAACTGCTAAGGGGACATGGACAAAGATGGATGATGATTAATATAGAAGAGGGGGGAGGGTCTAAGAGAATGTTTAAGAGGGGGTCCAAGGGGTAATTACCCATGTCTATTAATTCATCTCACTTCTTAAACTTTCTATTGGTAAATGAACCTTCTATTTTCTGATTGAGTGTCCCCAAATCCAATCATTGAATGCATGTCAGAGGGTGGGTGTGAGAAGTCACATCCCATAGTTATTGAGAGCATGAATATTGAGTACAAAAAGTTTGGGGAAGAGTGTAAATCAAGAAAGTAAGCCAAATAGAGGAAAATTAGTATGGGAATTTACAATAATTTTAGAGAGTCAATGTTTTTGCATGAACAACAAGCAAAGAGCGGAAAATAAGAGCTTTGAGATGGAGAAACCATGGAGGGTTAATTATGGAGTGTATTTGGAGAAGAGTACTAAAGAATCATGTTGTCAAGCTTGGAAAGTGAACTCTTGTGTGAGTTGCACTATAATAGCAAGTGATTGCTGCTATTTTCCTAGTAGTTTTCCTAGCAGTGAGCTCCCTTGAGTTTCCCAGTAGTGAGATTCTTGGTTACCTATGTCATAGAGACCCTGGTAAATGAATGGGATTCCCAATGGGATGAGAGAAATGAAGGAGTACATTTTTTGAGTTGGGCAGGTCGAGAGGAAGAGAGCTAGTGGAAAATTGGGATAACTATAAGAGAATACCAATGAGTTGTGGGATTTTCTAAGCTGTGCGTGGATAGTGAGAGACCACCCTCTTTTGTGGATTGCTAACCCCAAATCATGGGTGACTTTTTGTTGATATTTGGAACAACAAGTCTATCATTGGGTGGAACATTCATCCCAAGCAGCTAGTTGCACAACCGTTTTAAAAGATAATTGTTTTATTTATTTTATGTATTATATTTATGAGTTAAATTGTTGTGCATTCACTATGTGTTTAAAAATTATTTTTTATGTTCTTGTATTGAGTTATTAAACTTCATTCATGTCATTTTTAGCATGTTGTAAATGCATTTAATTAATGGTGTCAGATAATGGTTAAATCTCTGTGTAATTCATAGTTGGTAAGCTACAAAAAAAATTAGTTAGTATAAAAATTATATTTTATGTATTTTCCACGTAGTAATGATCCTCAGTTCAAATAGGGGTTGTTACACATTGGCATCAGAGCTTCTAGTTCAAATAATAGACTTGTATGGGCCAAGAAACAATGCAAATTTGGGAAAATTCATTGTTATAGATTTTGATTTGTGACAAATTTGGGGGAAAAACGGAGAAAATTAGAGTGAAATCCCCAAATTCATGAGGAAATTTGAGTTTTAAATGCCAAAAAAAATTCTAAGAGGTTTAAAGGAGTCAATATGAAAAGTTGCAGAGTTAAAATTTGACTTGGAAGGTCAAAATTCATGTTTTAATGGTCATCGAGGAATATATTTAAAAAATTATAGCATTTTTATTGGCATTATTGATTGTCTGTTGTCATTGATGGAAACATGAGTCAAAAATGTACATTAATCAAAGGAAAAGGAAGATCACCTTGGGGCAGAATAAATTCGTGATCATTGTTGATCACGATAGGATCAACAATGATCCTATTTTCCTAAAGCTCAGGAGAGATAGCGGGGATATTCTACAAAGAATACACACATAGAATCAGAGCATGCGATGTTAAGGTATTTTGAAAGGATGAAGGAAAGATCATAAGGGAGAGCGCATTGAAAAAGTTCTATTGGGATTGAAATCCCCACAATAAAAATCCAAAAGAATCAAGGAAGACTCATGTCCGTTAATGTAGTTCTCAGGGCAATCCTGGACCGTCAGATCATGCAAAAGCCAGATCCTACACAGAAGAATCCCCTGTGAAGGATCATGGAAATCTAATCATCCATTCAAATTTCGGGAGTAATCGCAACCATCAAATTAGTTAGAACCATTGATCGAAGCCAAGTGGAAGGATAGCATAAGTTTCAGGACATCGSAACTTCRCCACATCGGCGAACATTGRCAATAAGGTAGAGGCACGAACTCACAAAATCCYGCCATCCATTATATCAAGGAGGTACTTCGGATGAATTCTTGACCATMTGATCGAGTTTAGTGGAAGGACAAGGTAAACCACAATATCTCAGAGTCTTGGATTAAACAAAATCATGCAGAACATTGATCTAAGATCTCCTCAGAAGAAATGCGAGCCATTGTATTAGGTGGTAAACTCCGACATTGACCTACTATGTCGATCAGAAGTTCGGAATAACCAAGAATTCTCGAAGGTCGAATTACCAAAGTCACAAAATCCAAACAACCATCGTGTGAGGAAAGGAATAGTCAGCTCGATGTTGACCACTCTAGGATTATGAGGAGTCCCAAACAAGTAAAGCTCCCGAAGCCACGAATTATTGAATCCACAAAGTGAAAATCCATGATCCAAAAGGGAGACATGTGGTATAAGATAAAGATGACATGTGGCCCAATCAGCTGGTGACAAGTGTCAAGGTCTAGTTGGCACATTAGGTATACAAAATTCACAAATCAAGGTGACACATGGAAATAACTCAACCAATGGAACGTAAACAGTGATGTGGCGAGATTACTAAATTCAAGGATATCTAAGCTTCTGTTATCAACTAATCCCTGAAGGCTGGAATCACAAAGTAATGCTAACCGTTGATCTACTTCGGGAGAATTCTCAACCATTTATCAAGCATAGTGGAAGAATAGAGTAAGCATGAGGAGTTAACTGACAACAGGTGTTTACCACCTTTTTATGACTTATTCGGTAGGTAAAACTCCAAATGAATTTAACTACTTGATAGTTCTAGTAACCCGGAGTCCCAGAGTCATGAATCATCGAAGTCTGAGAGTGAAGGAGGATCGTCCATCTAAAGTGAAGATTAAGTCGGAGCCGTCGATCATCTAAAAACCAAAATTAGTCAAAGTTAAACGAGAAATGGGGTAGTATAGATCTGACCATCCTTCATAAGGTTAGATCAATGATGAAGGTTTAGAAGCACAAATTAAGTTTTGTAAATGTTAGCAAGAAGGAGACAACACATTTTTTGATTGCGACCATTGGATGAGACTAGGGAAAATATCAACGGTGGAACATAAATTTTCCACTCTGCAGATAGTTGGAATTAATTAAGAGGCATAAATATCCCCAGGTCCTGAATCTCTGAAATCCAAGAATAAATGAAAGTCGTCCATCTCAATGACTAATTAAGTCAGAACCGTCGATCGTCAAGGCTTGAAAATGATCCAGAGCCAACAAAGTTGTGCAGGGATTAGACCAGACCGCCGATCTGAGAACTTATGGAGTAATTTTATCCATTAGATTAGCCAGCATGAGATGTAATCACTCCGGAAGGTAACACTTTGTAAGATATCTTTTCGGAAATAACTAGAGTTTGGTAAAGGATAAAATCTCTGAAGGGACAAAGCCCGGAGGATAAGGTTATGTTGTTGGTCATGTGAGTGCTCAAGGTATCAAATGTGAAACACTAGCACTTAGGGAAGTGTTTAGTCGGTAAGATCATGGTTTCAAGCTCGTGGTCACACAAATTTTGGATTGAAGGGAGTGTCGATTGATTAAGACTCGAATTCACAACAATTCTAGATGTGTAGACTAATGAACTGATGCATAGTCATGATTAAGAAATTTTTAATCATATGGTATTGACGTATCACTGATCGTATGATTAGGTAGAGTTACAGTGTAAAAGAATAAGGAAAGAGAAGAGGTGCTAAGGTTAATAAAATTGTGGTCTTAAGCCCACGGTCATTTGGACAAAAATGGTTTGAAGGAAGCACCTATTTGCAGAAATTAATCAATCTATAATAGGAAACTAAACATAAAAGAATAAATGCAAATTAAGACTACAAAGGATTTGAAGTCTTTTTAGTTAAAAGAGATAGAAAGCTCAATGAAAAAATACTTAGAATTAATTAAATGAATAGGTTCATTATTTTATAATGAAAAGACACATGGATTCAATATATACACGTTGGAAGATTATATAAACAAAAAATTATGGTGAAAAGAAGTGTCTTGGTGGATTATATGTATATATATAATGGATTGAATGGAATTTCCTTCTATCAGGTTGGTGCATGTTTACAAGATGAGTCTTGTTATGAGGGTTGGATTCCTCACATCTCAATTGGATCTGAGATCAACAAGCCGGGTCTTGTTATGAGGGTTGGATTTCTCATTTCTCAGTTGGATCTTAGAACTACAAGTTGGGTCTTGTATCAAAGAGTTGTATCTCTCATATTTAGTTGAAATTGAAGATATTAAATGATTGATTATATTTGTATTCATTCAAGTTAAATAAATAAAAGAATGATATTTTATCTACTTCATACTGTTTGTGTTTTATATGTTTATGAATAATTAATTGAACTACATATATCTTATTCAGTTAATTTAGTTAATCTATGAAAGTGTGAGAAATTGTCAAAAGTTGCAAACACTGATTCACCCCCCCCCTCACAGTGTCAATGTGTGTTTCAACAATTGGTATTAGAGACAGTGCCTTCATCACATTTTAAACACTGGAAAGTGGATTTTGAAGAAATGGGTTGAAAAATGCCTCTCTCCACAAATGAAGCTCCCTTATTTGATGGAACAAACTACTCTTCATGGAGGGAAAGAATGAAAGGATATCTGAAGTCAAGAGGATCTCATGTTTGGGATTCAATAGTATCTAAACCTGTGTACTCAACTACCTCAAAGAACAAATCCAAAACTACAAAAGAAGCAAAGAAAAATAATTCAATAGCATTAAAGGCAATCCATAATAGATTTTCAGACCAAGTCAAAGAAAAGATGGGACACTGCACCTATGCAAAAGTACTATGGATCCAGCTAGAGAATTCTTATCAAAATAAATAACAAAATAAAGAAATGGATAAATCCAATCAATTTATAGAACAAAACAAAGAAACAGAGAAATCCAATCAAATTAAAGAAAAAAACTCAGAAATGGAGAAATCAAATCATATTGAAGAACAAAATACAAATAAAGAGAATTCTAATTAGAGTAAATAACAAAACACAGAAGAGGAAAATTCCATCAAAGAATTGATGCAAACCCCAATCATCAACAGAGAAGACTACTACATCAAGGAATTGATGAATACCTCGGTATTCTCTAAAGAAAAACTATTAGATTTTAAGACTGATGTTATAACTACATTTGAAGTGATTAGAATGGAACCAGGAAATGGTCTATATATTGAAGTTACTAAGGATGTTCTTGACCATGTTGAATACATAGTCATGTGCAATTTTGAAGAGTTGGAGAAACTTCAAAAGAAAGATATGTTTCTACTACAACAGTTAGATCAATCTAACCATGAAGAGAATGAACAAAAGATTCAACTACAACACAAAGAAGAAGAAATCAAAAGATTGAAGTCTGAAGTTGTTAATCTAATAGAAGAAATGGAATAATTGAAGACACGTGACAATAAAATCAAAGAAGTACTAGAAGAGACAAAAGAAATTGTCATCTGTCTAAAAACTCAACTTGAAGAAGCTAATAAAAATGAAGAAGCTCAAAATATCTAATTAACTAAAAGGGAAGAATCATGTCATATGTTGGAATCGGAAATTATTAACGTCAAAAAGATAAATGAAAGTACTAATGAAAATATAATGACTCAAATTGAAGAAGCTAAGAAAAATGAAGAAGCACAGAAGATCCAATTAATTAAAAATGAAGAATCATGCCACAGGTTGGAATTGGAAGCCATCAACCTCAAAATGATTCATCTATAAAACAAGGAAGAAATCAAAATATTGAAGAATGAGGTTGTCGATATAACAAAATATATAGAAGAGTTAAATACATATGAAAAAACTAATAATTGCAAGGAAGTCTTGGATGATACAAAAGAAATGGTCATTAATCTAAAGTCTCTACTTGAAAAATCTAAGGAAAAAGAAGAAGCCTTGAAGATTCAGTTGACTAAAAAGGAAGAAACATGTCACATGTTGGAAATGGAAGTTATCAACCTCAAAATGAAGAATGAAAAGACAAAAGCAACTGTCAAAATACAAAATATCTCAGCTATCCTACATAGGATCTGGAACAATCAAAGACCAACTGATGACAAAACCAGTCTTGGATACAATAAGAAAGAAGAAGGTGGAAAATGGAGCACCATTCAAAAACATGATAAAGGATCATAATCCTCAAAAGAAAAAGGTACAACCACAAACCTAAAACAAACCATGAACTTTGTCAAGAAAGGAAGCTATAAAATTAAAAAAACAAGAAACATATCAAAAGACAGACTTCTCATGTCACAAAAAACTCAAGTATGGAAACACCTTCAATGGTTATTTCTTTTCTTGTAATAACTTTGGTCACAAAGCATTGGAATTTCAGAGTCCTGAAAAGAAAAATTCAAGAAGGTCCAATAACTTAATGAAATGTTGGAGATGCAATTATGTTGGCCACACAACAAACTTTTTTCTGACAATGAGATGTTACAATTGTGATAGGTTTGGACACAAAACCCAAAACTGCAAAAAATCAAGAAGTCAATCCATGAGAAATAATTCATGCAAGTCAAGAAGAAAATCTAATGAAGGTTGGAAGAAAAGAAGAAATGACAAACCTCAAAGAACAAATATAGAAAATAAAGATCCTACAAATAAAATATCTCATGAAAAGGTATAGAGAAGAAAATCTGAAATAGAAAGCATGAAAAATGATTTGGCACCTGAAAATAAAGAAATTGATAACAAGAAAATGATGGGTGAAGTTCCTAATAAGGAATGTGAAATTCATAGATTTTAATATGAACCGGATCAAACTCAGGAAATGAGATTTCCTAAAGAACAATATGACACAATAACAGATCCTGACGATATCATGCAGATCAAGAGTACATTAACCAATGAAAGAAAAATGAAAACATAAAATCCCAAAGAAGAAAATGAAGAAGTTTCACTTACATAGAACAATGATGATAATGATGAATCTTCAATAGCATATCAACTAGAAGAATTGAGAAATGAAAATATTGGAATTTTTACAATGTTATTTTCATGAACTACTAAATTTCCCCTCAATGAAAAATATGAATAAAAAGAAGGGAAACCATGATTAATAATATGGAGTGCATCAACCCGGTTAGACGAGGATTATAGACTAAGTATCATGACAAACTAAAGCATGTTTTAATAATTTGAGGCAATAGTACAAACAACAGATGAAAGGACCAATTTAATCTTATTTCTAAGGGACAAAATTTGAAGTTGGTTTATGCAGAGTCGAAGGACTGTGACTAAGATATTAAATTGGTTGAGGAATGGAAATTAAATTAATTGGTATAGATCAATGGTATTCCTGTGAAAGATCATAATACCAAGAAGAATAAATATAAACATATCAAGAAGATCAATAAGATTCACACCCTTGTCTTTTAGGACAAAGGAGAAGACAATAAAACCCTATGAAATAGTAAAAACTCAGGGGCAGTATTTAATTTGGTCATCAAATGAGGAAGTCATTAGATTAGGTTTAAAAGACTTGATCATTACAAAAAAATGGTATCAATAAGACTACCTATTTGAACACAAAATCCCAAGAGATTGAGATAACAACCGACACATTCACAGTGGGAGAAAAACAATAAAAGTTCAACTCTTTGTCATTGATGTCAAAGGGGGAGAGAAATAGTAAAACAAATTTGGTATCAGTAATTGGTATAAGTAAAAATTCAATCCTCTAACTTGAAAATGAGATCAGTGATAGGGGGGGTAAAATTATTTTTTTTACATATATATTTCCCTCAGTGCCAAAGGGGGATATTGTTGGCATTATTGATTGTGTGTTGTCATTGATGGAAACATGAGTCAAACATGTACAATAATCAGAGGAAAAGGAAGATCACCTTGGGGTAGAACCAATTCATGATCGTTGTTGATCATGATAAGATCAACAATGATCCTATGTTCCTAAATCTAAGGATAGATAATGGGGATATTCTACAAAGAATACACACACATAATCAGAGAATGCAATGTTAATGTATTTTGAAAGGATGAAGGAAATCTCAGAAGGGAGAGCACATTGCAGAAGTGCTATCAAGACTGAAATCCCCACAATAAAACTCCAAAAGAATCAAGGAAGAATCTTGTCCATTGGCATAGTTCTCAGGACAATCCTAGATCGTGAGATCATGTAGAAGCCAAAGCCTACACAAAATAATCCCTTGCGAAGGATCTTGGAAATCTAATCGTCCATTCAAATTTTAGGAGTAATCGCAACCATCAAATCAGTTAGAACCATTGATCGAAGCCAAGTGAAAGGATAGCATAAATTTTGGGACATCAAAACTTCACCACTTCAGTGAACATTGGAGATAAGGTAGAGGCATGAACTCATGAAGTCATGAAGTTACGAAATCCCGCTAGACGTTAGATCAAGGAGGGACTTCAGATGGATTCTAAACCATCCGATCGAATTTAGTGGAAGGACAGGGTAAACCATAATATCCCTGAGTCTTGGATTAAACAAAATCATTCATACCTTTGATCTAAGATCTCCTCAGGATCAATGAGAGTCGTTGGATCAGGTGGCCAACTTCGGTGACCATAATTTTAGAAAAAAACAAGAATACCCGAAGGTCGAAGTCCCAAAGTCACGAAATACAAACAACTGTCGTGCGAGGGAAGGAATAGTCATCCTGACGTTGACCACTCCGAGATTACGAGGATTACCAAAAAACTAAAACTCCTGAAGCCACGAAGTACCAAAGCCATGAAGTGCAAAGCCATGATCCAGGAGGGATACATGTGGCAAAAGATAAAGATGACACGTGGCCCAATCAACTGGTGACAAGTGTCAAGGTCTAGTTGGCACATTAGGTATACGAAAGTCACAAATAAATGTGACACATGGAAACCACTCAATCAATGCCACGTCAACAGTGATGTTAGAAATCCACGTCACTATGAGATTACTAACTTTGGGGATATCCAATCTTCTTTTATTAGCTAATCACCGAAGTTTAGAATCGCAAAGTAATGCTAACTGTTGATCTACTTCAGGAGCATTCTTAACCATTGATCAAGCATAGTGGAAGAATAGAGTAGGCATAAGGATTTAACTGACAACAAGTGGTCACCACCATTTTATGACTTATTCGGTAGGTGAAACTCCAGAGGAATTGAACTACTTTAGATTTCCAGTAATCCGGAGTCCTCGAGTCATGAATCGTCAAAGTCCCGAAGTGAACGAAGACTGCCCATCTCAACTGAAGATTAAGTTGGAGATGTCGATCATCTAAAAATCAAAATTAGTCAAAGTTAAATGAGAAATAGGGTAGTATAGATATGACCATCCATCATAAGGTTAGATCAGTGATGAGGGTTTAGAAGCATAGATTAAGTTGTGTAAACATTAGCAAGAAGGAGACAACATGTTTTTTTATCGGGACCATTGGATGAGACTAGGGAAAATATCAACGATGGAACATAACTTCGCCACTCCGGCGATAGTTGGAATTAAGAAAGAGTTATAAATATCCCGGAGTCCCAAATCTCCAAAATCCAGGAATAAATGAAATCTATCCATCTCAATGACTAATTAAGTTGGAACTGTCGATCGTCAAGGCTTGAAAATGATCCGGAGCCAACAAAGTTGTGAAAGGATTAGAACCGACCCTTGATTTGAGAACTTCTGGAGTAATTCTAGCCATTATATTAGCCAACATGATATGTAACCACTCCGGAAGGTAACACTATGTAAGATATATTTTCGGTAATAACAAGAGTTTGGTAAAGGATAAAAGCTCTGAAGGGCTGAAGCTTGGAGGATAAGGTTATTTTGTTGGTCATGTGAGTGCTCAAGGTATCAAAGGTGCAACACTGACACTTAGGAAAATGCTTAGTCGGTAAGCTCATGGTTTCAAGCTCGGGGTCACACAAATTTTGGATTGAAGGGAGGGCCTATTGATTAAGACTCGAATTCACAAAAATTCGAGATCCGTGGACTAATGAACCGATACACACTCAAGATTAAGAAAAGTTAAATCATATGGTATTACCGTGACATCGGTCATATGATAAGGTATAGGTACGGTGTAAAAGAATAAGGAAATAGAAGAGGTGCTAAGGTTAATAAAATCATGGTCTTAAGCCCGCGATCATTTGGAAAGAAATGGTTTGAAGGAAGCACCTATCTACAGAAATTAATAAATCTATAACAGGAAACTAAACATAAAATAATAAATTCAAATTAAGACTACAAAGGATTTGAAGTTTTTAGTTAAAAGAAATAAAAGGATTAAGGAAAAAATACTTGGAATTAATTAAATAGACTACAAAGGATTTGAAGTTTTTAGTTAAAAGAAATAAAAGGATTAAGGAAAAAATACTTGGAATTAATTAAATTAAGAGGTGAACTGTTTTATAATGAAAAGACACATGGATTCAATATATACCTGTTCGAAGATTATATAAACAAAAAATTGTGGTGAAAAGAAGGTGTCTTGGTGGATTATCCTCTCTCTCTCTACATATATATATATAATGGATTGAATGGAAGTTCATTCTATTACGTTGGTGCTTGTTTACAAGCCGAGTTGGTGCTTGTTTACAAGCTGAGTCTTGTTATGAGAGTTGGATTCCTCACATCTCAGTTGGATATGAGATCAACAAGCTAGGTCTTGTTATGAGAGTTGGATTCCTCACATCTCAGTTGGATATGAGATCAACAAGCTAGGTCTTGTTATGAGGGTTGGATCCCTCATTTCTCAGTTGGATATGAGAATTGCAAGTTGGGTCTTGTATCAGAGAGTTGTATCTCTCATATTTAGTTGAAGTTGAAGATACTAAATGATTGATTATATTTGTATTCACTCAAGTTAAATAAATAAAAGAATGATATTTTATTTACTTCATACAGTTTTTGTTTTATATGTTTATGAATAATTAATTGAACTACATATATCTTTTTCAATTAATTGAGTTAATCTATGAAAGTGTGAAAAGAAGTCAAAAGTTCCAGACATTGATTCAACCCCCCCTCTCAGTGTCAGTGTGTGTTTCAATAATTTTCAGAGTTTGGAAAAGTTTAGCGGCTCGACGACTAAGATTAATTTTTTGCAGTTGGGAAAAAAGATAGATTGATGGTATGGATTTGTTTTCGGTCATTTGGAAGTTGGAGAATATCAATGGTCCAGATCATTTTGAATGGTAGATTGATGTTCGAAATTCATCTGGGATTTGATAAAAAAAATTCTAAGTGTTTGATTTGGCCAAGATAATTAGTCGATGGTCAATGGTCGGGTCAGCCAGATTGGTGAAATGTTTTAGTCACCAACAAAAATTGTCGATGACCGATGGTCGGGTTAAAAAAATTGACGAAGTGTTTTGCTTGCCAACATAAATCACTGATCATTGATGGTAGGGTCGATCGTTTTAGCAACATGTTTACTTGGAAAGAGGAAATGTTGATGACTACTGACTGATGATCGGGTCAACCAATCTGGTAAGGTGTTTGGGTCACCCAAAGGAAAATGTTGATCGTTGATGAAGAAGAGAGGAGGATGATGATGTGTCATGCCATGTCAAACAAGTTGACACCACAAGATGACATGTCATGCCACGTCAACATCCACATGTCATTCCATGTCAACATAGTTTCCGCATCATCCATGAGATGGCCGATGGTCGAGTCGACTAAATTGGTAAGGAGTTTGATCTGCCATTGAAAATTGGTGACGACCAACGGTCAATGGTTGGGTCAGAAATTTTGGTAAAGTGTTGTGTACATCTAAAGGAAAATTCCTATCACCGATATAGTTCAAATGAACGACTGAGATTTCCCTCGATTTCGAGATCAATGAATCATACTAAAAGGATGTTATAACAAGAAAAAATTCAACTTTCTATGTAATTTTCAAATTTTTGAAGGTCTTGAACTTGCAGGGAGATTTTGAGGCCCTAAATGACGTTTTTAAATAGTCAATTTTTACAAGAATAACATGTACCAAAGGTAAACCATGTATCTATAGCTTACATAAAAGAAATCAGAGAGAGATTTCCAATGAGCTACTCTGGGTGCCAAAAGCATCTTGTATGAGAAAGTTAGAGTTGAAACAATTAAGGTAAAATTTCAGCACTGGTTTACTTCCATAGGGAATATGTAATTTATCTAAACTATATTACAATTCTTATCATGTAATAATATGTTATAGGTTTGTTATTATGTAAATAGACATTATAATGTAAATGATAAGTCTATGATAATTCGTTACCTTTGGTCTATGATAAGTCATGACCTTTGCCAAGGACATGACCTATCATTCTCCACGTGTATTTATATACACATATTGTATTTCATATGATGTCAAGAAAATATGTAAAATGGATAATAAATAAAATATTATTTCTTATGGAAATGTGGAATTATTTTATGTATTCATGATGTTCCCATGAAGTGGACCACCAGATCCACTTCATTTGGTATCAAAGCGGTCTTTCCATTGGCATGTGGTCAACTTTTCGGTTGTTTCCCTGATCTGTGATCAAGTTAAATTTGTTGGTGGCAAAAAAAAAGGAAATAAGGGAGAAGAAAAAAGAAAGAAGAAAAAAAGAAAAAAAGAAAAAGAAAAAAGAAAGAATTAAAAAAGAAAAGGTTCACGTGAAGAAGTATTTAAAAAAAAAATGTAATAAAGGTAATTTAAAAGAAAAAGTTCCAAAGAAGAAGGAAGAGTCAATTTTGATTTTACTGTTTTTAAGGGGGGCCAAAAAAAAATAAAAAATAAAAAAATAAACAAAAGAAGGATACACATTTAATTTTACTGTTGGTGGTTTATAGGCCTGTGGTTTTGGTAAACCATTGGCATGTCCATGGTATTGGGAACATACTATAAGTAAAAAAAAAAAAAAAAAAAAGAAGGAAGATGGTTTTTTATATTAATATTCTTATTAGCAAGTGATATAGAAATTGAAGTATTTCATGAGGAGGATTTTGAAAATTGGCAATTAATATTCAATTACTTTATATTAAAGTATTAACTTAAGTATTTCATAAGGATTGAAATGGAAAATAAGGTTCAATTTACTTCTAGGTATGTTTTGGAACCAATAAATATGTCATATGTATGTTAGGGAGGATCCATAATGAGATCATAAGGATTGTTATTGACCTTGATAGTCGTTGGAACTATATTGATATTAAATTGGAAAATAAATTACAACTTGCGGAAGAGGAAGTTAAAAGAGCTCGTACACAAGAATATGATGATGAGATTAAAAATTTAGAATTAAACATTGATGAGTACTCCCCAAAATGCAATTTTTTTGTGTTACAAATCAAGAAAGTTGATGTAGTCCTAGGGAGCCCTTGGTTGAAATCTATTGGTACTTTTACCATGAATGTCAATAAAATGTACATAGAATTCAAGCACCTTACCAATAAGTTGATTTTGCTAGACATTAACTCAAAGCACCTTGCTCTAGCATCGAATTTAGATCAGAATGAACAACAAAATCATACAAAATTAATGGAAAAGTTTTAAAAATTGAATAAAATTCTTATTAGCAAAGAGTAATAAATTATGCAAAATCAAACATAATTGGAAAAGCAAGATACACAAATTCATAAATTGCAACAACAAATTAAAGATTCGCGACAACAAATTAGTAATATAAAAAAACACTCATAAAAAAGAGTCTGAAAATATCAATAAAGAACTATTGTCCAAAGATGAAGAAATTTCATGTTTGAGAAATCATAATAAAAATCTACTTGTAGATATGAAGAAATTGAAGAACAAGAGGAAGACACATAAAAAAACTCAAACCGTGGATAAAGGCACTAGCACCAACTTGTTCGACATGGAAAAAACTAATGTTCATAACAATGAAGTTGTATCAGTGGAAGTGTTTCTAGAAGTCAACCTCAATAAACAATTATATGATAAAGTGACATACACAAATTTAGTTGAATTTGACATACCGTTGATCGCCACTAATAAAGTCATAGGTCAGTCAAAGGATGTTGTCGTACCAATAAATACAAAAAAAATAAGATATCGTCATGATGACTCAAGTAAATAACGAAAAGACTAAACCAAACATTAAGAAGGAAAAAATTCCTAGGCATCCAAATATATATGTGCCCTAAAGTCAACAAAGAAGAACATATCCAGAATCTTATCATTAGAGAGCTCTAGAAAAAATCCAATTTGGGTCGATTTATTCTTTTTCAATGCCCCAATATTGTTCAAGACTTCAATTGTTGTATCACCTAAATGTGTCTTCAACTTTATCTAATCTATAACAGTTATAAAAGAATGTCATTCTACCAGAATATTTTTTCATTCCCTATGCTTTGAGGACAAATCATTTTTGAGGGGGGAAGACTTGTAATATACCTAAAGTATATTACAATTATTATCATGTAATAATATGTTATAGGTTTGCTATTATGTAAATAGGCATAATAATGTAAATGATAAGTCTATCATAAGTCACGACCTTTGGTCTATGATAAGTCATGACCTTTTCCAAGGACATGACTTATCATTCCCCACGTGTATTTATATACACGTATTATATTTCATATGATATCAAGAAAATATGTAAAATTTATAGTAAATAAAATATTATTCATTATGGAAATATGGAATTATGTTATGTATTCATGATATTCTCATGAAGTGGACCACCTGATCCACTTCAAAATAACTCCTTGCTCAGAAGTTCGTTTGAGGCACATGGGAAGCCTATGGAAATATTATAAGCCATAGAATACAACTATGGAGCCAGATTTGGAATCTAGGTATGTACAAATGTGTAGGAAGAGAAAGAAGACACATGTATCATACAATGATACAATGGGAAAATAATCTAAACTTCTTTGGACCATAACTTTCAGCTTGGATCTCGAAATTGAGCAAACGAATAGTTGCTAGAAAGGTATTGAGGAGGAGAAGACATATATCCACCCATAATTTTGAATTGGGCACTAAAATTTCTCAGAAATTAATAAATTAAATTATGCAACAGTTAGTGAGTGGAAATTGCATCTTGTCAATGTTGTCACTTTTCACTCATAAATTAGAATGAGGCGTGAGTACAACCATTGGATAGATGTTTCATAGAGGAATGTGTCTAAGGAATTAGATTTAGTGCATTGTGTTCTTAATTATTTGAGATGAATAATAATTTATAATAGCTCATTCAATCACATCACGAAACCAGAACAACTCCAGCCACATCACCCACATGTGCGATCGTACGTGTTTCTATTTTGTTTTTTTTCTATTTTTTTATAGATGTACGTGGATTGCTCAAGGGTAACCCACGTATACGCATGTTGCAAACAGGATAAGCGCATACATAAGCAAAAATAGGGTTTTTGAAGGAATTAGAAACATTTTTATGTGTGAGGGGTAGGTAGGGAGTTTTGCAGCATTAATGAGTAATTTCATGCTATAACAGATGCCCCCTAATATATGAGGTCAGAGGATAAACAGATGGCCGAAATACATTATAAATCAGCTGTGATCGTAATCAGCGGGCCCTGAGTAGGATGCACCAAAACTAGGTCAGGAGAGGAACCTGCAACTTCAAACCAAGGATCAAAATCATTCTCTTCTCGAGGCGGGCATACCCATGCTCAGGTGAACCAATAACATGGTTGCCAAATCAAATACGTTGCAGATCCATGAAGTATATAAAATGCTAAATGCATGGCCATGATAACATACACAGTGGATCCATGAGTACAATTGGACAATGGCCACCAAAGATACACCGTGTAAAAACAAATCATAGCCACCAATAGATACAACATGGATCTATGTCTCAGTATAAAGCTGGAGAACGACTGTAAGAACTGTAAATGGGTCCTACATATAATACCAATGCTGTATGAGATACGATATAGTCTTGCACAACTTAGGCAATAACAAATATGGGAATGCTATTGAGCCCAAGGTCTTCCATCCAAACCACTACCTTGTATGTGTTCCTAACATGTGAATAAATGATCTGGAGTCGAACGTCGTCTGATTACCGGTCATTTATGTATACCGTTAACAAACACGATACGACCCACCAATGATGATAATGGGCATCAAGGTAAGGACCGAGCCACATTGAGTTGAATTTACCTGACCCTAACTCGTCGTTATCCTGGTCGTAAACAGGAACCATGTCTCCTTCAGATAAGGCACGAGGACGGACAAATTTCTCATATTGAGCTTTGACATGCTTTTGATGTGTGTCATTTGTAGTCGCGTCCCTTCTATGCTCATCTAATTGTTTTAGGTAGACTAAGCGTTATTCTAACTGGCTAGTGTTGGGAAAGAGCTCTATGGCTAGTTTTCATGAGGGAATTTCACATTCAATTGGTAGCACAGGGACTCCGTGTACAAGCTTAAAAGGGGGTGAATCCTGTAGCAGTCTTGACCGAAGTCTGGTACATCCAAAGTGCAGGGTATAGCATGATATGCCAATTGTTCTTACTCCTACTCACTTTCCGCTGCAAGATGGTTTTCAAGGACTTGTTGACAGCCTCTACTTGTCCATTCGCTTGTGGATAGTATGGTGAGGAAAAGTATTGTCAGAATCCAAGATTTTCAGCCAGTTCCGTCATCATTCTATTATGAAAATGACTGCCATTATTAGTGACAATCTCTCTGGGAATACAAAATCTAGCTATTACTTGGTTGAAAACGAAATGTGCAACTGTCTCACCATCGCACAAAAAGGTAGGCATGGCTTCGGCCCACTTAGTGAAGTAGTCTACGGCCACAATGATGTACTTATGACCTTTTGGTGATGCCGGGTTACAAGTCGTATAGTCTACCCCCCATTTGGTGAAGGGCCCGATGGTGATGACAGGGTATAATGGAGCAGGGTGCACACACATTTTCCTAGTTAACATTTGACACGGGTTGCACTTCTTTATAGCTTCGACGCAATCTTTAAAGATAGAAGGCCAGAAGCACCCAACATGCAGAATTTTTGGGGTTGTTGCCAGCCCAGATAAATGATCGCCACAGGCTCCTCTGTGGCAATCATTCCAAACCCTCTATGCCTCCTCATGAGTTAAACATCTTCTAAGGATGGAATCCACTCCCGGATGGTATAAAGTGTCACCTATTATAATATAATGTTTCACATGGTGATGGATACGTCGTCGGTCCTCACGAGAGCATTGAGGTGGGACCCTCTGGGTTTGGAGGTATACCAAGTTGTTTTCGTACCAGGGGTCATTTGAATCGATGAGGAAGATATGTCCATCAGGTAACAAGTCATTATCTATTGGTTCCTCACCTTCTTTTGAGTGCTCCGACATAAGCTCGACAAATGCAAAGCACTTTTTGGACTTAGATGCTGCAAATTCCAAGTCGAATTCCTATTTTACTACTTATTGCTCAGGGTTGTTTGGTCGATAGTTCATTTCTCACCCTGTAGAATGACAATCTACTTATTCTATTTTCCACCAACTATACGTCGAGACAAGATATGTTGAAATGGAGTTACATTTGCAATCACTACAGTTCGTATTAGAATGATATAGTGTCGGAGTCTCTGGACAGCATGAACGGATGCCAGCCCCAACTTCTCAACGTGAGAGTACCTCAACTTGGGTCTAGCAAATTATTGCTTAGATAATAAAATACATGTTCCTGGTGCAGTTCATCCTCTTGAACGAAAACCATACCAATGGTTGATTCAAACGTCGCTAGATATAACAGAAAATATCGACTATAGTCCGTTGGAATTAGTAATGGGGCGGACATTAATGCCGCTTTCAACGCTTCAAAAGACCTTTGAGCGTGGTCATCCCACATGAAAGGAGATTCGATAGATCTCTTGCATAGGCCACACTTGAACTCGCGAATTTACCAGTTCATACCCCTATTGCCTATCCTTGAAACTTATAGGCCACTTTTGCTTACTAAATTTATCATCTATATTGATACGCCACCTCACCCATCGGATGGATGAGCGATTTCGTTCCTTTCACTCGTGAATTTACCATGTGTGACCTAGGTTTATTGGGGGAATTGACCAACTTTTCACTCTCAAATATACCACTTTGACTAAGGCCACCTCTCCTTTAATAGATATACCTAATTTTAGATATATTGTAGGTTATCCCAATAATGATATAAGTTTTCCCCTTCCCGCTTAGGCAGGTAATAGAGCTGAGAGGTTGTTTAGCAAGTTAGGCGGTGTATAGAAAGTAGCGCAGGTTGGTTAGCAAGACCCTGTATCCCGCCTGGGACTATAGCCGGTGAACGGGTCATGCAATAAGCTGGTTAATCAATAGCCAGTTCATGAGGAGCCCAGAAGAAGAAACGAGTTCACAGGCCGGTAAGACGGATTTCAGGTGTCCGGGACAACCTAAAGAGAAAAAGAAACTAAAAAATTTGGTTTTAGTAAACTCAATGAGTTCATAAGCACCTCCTAATTAACGGCTCCCTCACCCAGATTCCTCAATTGTAGGTTCTACCCCTAATGATCCAAGTTGTCCCCCTACCTCTAAGCTCTCTGACCTCCGTCCCTAAGCCTCTCACTGCCTGCCTTCACTCTATATCCTTCCTGCCCCGTAGCTTGACCCGCGTTGTAGGAACTTGACTGAGTGGGAAATGGCTCAAAAGGGCATTTGCTAAGTTCTATGGCCACTTCATACCCCTTAATATAGGTTGGGTCACACATTGACGAAAAGTGACGTTATATTGAAGAATAAAGGGATTTTCAAATGTTCAAGCCAATATTTGGTACGAAGCTTGCTAGCTGGCTGGTCCTGGCCAAATGTGGTTTGAATCGGTAGAATTGGCACTTCAATTAGCAATAATTCTTATTCAGGGATTGGGATGAGAGATTGGGCCGGGTGGCATGTTTGGATATTTACGTCAGTCAATCAATTTCCTATGTAAGTTATCACATCGAAGAGAGGGGTTCAATTCCCTTTTAGATCTATAGGGTACTATCTATGAATCGGGGTGAGTTAAGGGAAGATCAGTATCTTGGTAAAATGCCAATCCTTTCCGGCAGGAGTAGAGGATCAATACGAAAGTGGTGGAATAAATACAAAAGAAATCTATTCCACTTCCCTTCCTAAATAGCACCGAAAGCAGAGGAGACGGAATTAGCTAATTTCACAGTCAGTCCCATTAAATCAGTTGACTGGTAACACCGATACACCACATTTCATTAGTTCATTTCCTATATATCAAGGCGTGGTACGGTTGGCGTATCAGTATGGATGGTCTTGCTTGCTGGTCACTCTATATGGTATCTATCTGCTACTCACATGCTGTCGATCCAAGAGTTGATCCTAGGTTTTGATCCACTCGATGACAGGTGGTGATCACTCGATGACAGGACTCGATGCCAACCAAGTGTTGATGATGGGACTCGATGACAGGTTGTGATTCACTTGATGCCGGTAGGAGATGACTGGTGTTGATGACGAGACTCAATGCCAAGTGTTGATCCCCAGGAAGGAGGTCCCGATTACCGCTAGCCAATACACGGGAGCCAATAGATCGTTGTCGCTAGCCAATAGTTGATGCTTTCAATGCACTCGATACAGGTTTCATTCGCTTGATCCAGGTGTAGACCCAGGTTTCATTTACTCAATCCAAGAGCCGATACAACAGTCGATCATTCACAGGAGGTACCGATTGAGGGTTGCCGAGAGAGAGAGA
>SNQJ01S0058151.1:0-17121 GCA_010110895.2 Picea sitchensis
AAAAATCACAGCTAGCACAAGGGGAAAAAGTGAAAAGAGTGTAGCAAAGGCTAGGCTCTTTCTTCCTTCTTCAATGGCTGAATATTTCTCTTTTAGGGGACATGAAACAAGGACCTACTTGTGTGTTTGTCACCTAGGGTTTTTAAATCAACAAATTTATAATAAATGCAAGAATATAAACCTACAACCATTCAATTAAAGAGTTTTGCAGAAAATACACTTACATATCATGAAGAAACAACAATGCAAACCCTAGTTGTAAACCTTCCTTCAAGAGAAATTCCAAATATTCCAAGAAAATCCTTCCTCCAACAAGTGCGCCTCATATAAAAGACCAAATACCCAAACTAGGGCACAAAAATCAGACCTCACAAGAGAGTGAGTTATGTGTTATTGTCAAAATGAGGGAAAAACTCCTCAATATACACTGTATCATGACCTCTAATTAAAATTAGGTCATTAAAAATAGCCGACAAGGATACAAACCAAAATCATACTATTTTTACATTAAATTGTAAAATTAAAGCCCTAAATGAGCATAAGCAAGATGTCAATCCCTACTGAGGGAGACGTTGGCCTTATTTAGAGCAAATGCAGCACAAAAATGACAAATGTTGGTCCTCTTTGGATCTCCAAACCCTGCCACATGTGCCAGCTTCCCTGTCAAAATGCCACACTCTCAAGATGATATCAATGGCTCCCAAGTGACGTCCTGCACCATCAAAGGGAGACGTTCCACCTGAAGTGGTTCGAGCCCCCTGGGATTTGCTCAACCAAAGTGTCCCAGATGGGATGTCCTTCTTCTTCTCAGGTGAAAAGGATCAATCAAACATTGTCCTTTCTCTGCCCCTAATGGGGTCCCAACAACCATCTGATGGGCTCTTCAGCCCCGTGGAGGTTTGAACTAATCATCTCCCCATGTGTATTGGTCCAACTAGTACCTGTCCATCGAGCATGGTCCTGCACATCACAAATTTTTCCCTCCATGAGCTCATTAGTCACAGGGATCATAGAAATGTTAATAACGTTTCATCATTAATGTTATCAAACAAATGCATAAAAACCCTGATATGTCATTCAATATCTCAAAGATATTACAAATACCTACAATACAAAGCTGAAGAAAAAGACAAAATACCCTATTGGGCTAGTATCTATAAGGAAAGGTAAGTCTCCAAGGGGTATCACCAAAACCATGTAAAACGAGGTGATGTGGTCAAGGGATGTCCAAACATATGGGTAGAGTGAGAGATAAGGATGCATGATATTACCTGTGGGCACCTTTGTAGAAGGTGAGTTGTACCGGTCATGGATGCAATTCTTTCCAAGACCTTTATTGTCTTTATTGTTTTCTTTTCTTTATTGCTTTTTTCTTTTTTATTTCAAGGAATAACTAGAGGACACTACCTTGGTGTGCTGACCAGAGCTGACAGTGTTACCCACAAGCACTTTCACAGAGATTATAAGGCTGGCTCGTGATGAGACCCCCTTTCCCTTAGCCATGCAACCAAAAGTCACTGCCCTTGTGTGGTAACTAGATAGTGGCAATGTCATACTATTACGTACCCATGAACATAATAGGCTAGCTCGTGATGAGACCCCCTATCCTATTGGCTAGGTATTGTTTTTGTTATTTTTCTTCGGGCCCCTCTTATTTATTTCTTAGAGGCCTTTTATTTCCTTCTCGGGGATCCCAGGGCAAGGCATCTCTAGATTTCATTTTTATGGCGTTTATCTTTTTCCAGTTGCTTTTACGGTTACTTTTTGGACCTTTAGCCCCTTCTTACAGACAGGTGCAACCCCACAAACAAATCATCTTAATGCCCGGACTAGGAATGAGACAGATGAGTGGAGATAAATTTGTAAAGTAAATCGATATGATAGAATGAGATGATGGCTCTTAATCCATCCGGTAAACAAAAAACCCTATGGGTATAAGCTTGCTAGGACACCTGTCAATCCCCCAACCATGGTCAAAAGTGGGTTGTCTGGAATCCAAGCGATTGTCATAAATAAAGGAGTAAGATGCATATATCTAAAGGTTATAATGATCAAAAGTGACACATACCATGATACTGGATAATTACCTCATGGAGAAAAAATCCTTTTAGATACAAGACAGTCGATGGTGATGGATGTTGTTATTCTTATTAAGACAAGTCTAATGAAAGAAGAAAGTATGGGCCCTCAGGGTCTATGCTCCAGAAGTCAATCATGCTCTGGTACTCCTTGTCTAGGACACAATGGGCCCTAAATACATGATCTAGTTATCACAGAAATGGGATAACATGCGAAGCTCAACTTCGGGGACATGTGCCAGTAGAAGCATGAGAACCTCAACATCCTCTAGCATAACTGCAGTTGCTCCAGCTCAAAAGGAATGAGTAACAAAGGGGTGTGGTATTTCCACGATGCGAGGAGCATCACTCCATAATAAAACCAACCGACCAACCAACCACATTAGAAGCATGCATTCAATGTTGAAAGAAGTCATCCTCAACGTTTAGAATTGAATGTAATTTAATTTCTTGGGATGTTGAGTTGTGAAATTCATTGCTTGCTACTTGTGGGATGTAAAATAAAGCCCTTTAATGTTGTAAATTTGAGATCTAGATCCCGAGGATAAGCGGACCTGAACAACCCATTCAATGTATTGAATAAGGTAGGTAGCTTTGAAAGAGCTCTAAGAGCCTCCTCATGTAAAAATATCAATGGCATCTCTTTGAGCCAGAGGAGAGTTAGTGGAAGATAGAGTCACAATGAGTAGAGAGTAGAAGAAGGATTCGAGACCTTGTTACAGTGCTTAGGAACACCTTGTAAATACAGGTGTTTGCCATATTTAATACAAAGGCAGTTTTTCTGCATGGTATGTGTTAAATGAATGTCTGTGAGTGTTCTTCATATGGTATGAATGTATATTTGTATATGTATGTGTAGGTTTGCACATTTCTTGAGAGTGTATTTTGAGGGACTAGAAAGTCTTTGGAAACTTCACAGGAGGTGTGTGAGCAATGCAGGTTGATAGGCACAATGCATAAGTACATTCACAGAACACTCTGGGTTTAGGCGAAGGCGTGTTGTAAGCACAGAAATGAAGTCAACAACTCAGAGAAGACCTCAGGCTGCACAAATAACTTGGAGGCAAGGTTGTGGGAGAGAGACATAGTTGCAGACAAAGGCTCTGAGGAGTTCTGTGAAGCTATGCCCGGAGGGTATTGAGCCAGTGAAAGGAGTGCATGGAGTAAGAACTCTGTTGTGAGTTCTTAAAGTTTAGAATCCTTGGGATTCTTGACACTCTGCCAGTGGGCATTGAAACATTGTCGCAGACAGACATGAGAGAAGAAGAACTCTTGGAGTTACGTATTATTTTGGAAAAGTCCAGGGATCATGTGAGGTTCTTGAACTTATACGATAGGCTCGTGGAAGTTATTTAGTGAGGACAACTAGGAGGCATCTAAATTCTCCATCGAGGGAGAAAGGAAAGAAGAGTGAAGTTTCCTTGAGTGAAGTTAAGGCTTCCCGGGCGGAATGCTTTGTGTGTACATATGAAGAATCTGCGAACCTGAGACATCAAAATCTTTGAGGATTGGGGAAAATCTCGAGGAGAATTTAAGCGTTTTCCTTATCTTGTGGAAAAGCCTAAACCCGAAAAGGTTCATAGAGGAAAATAGACAAAAGTTGAGGGCTTTGGGATACTTGGAATTCTTTCAAATTGAAAGAAAGCATCAAAGCTCAAGGAGGCACAATGGCCGTCCCGGGGAGGAGATCCGAAGAGATATGAGCCATCCCGAGATTTCCACGTCGAGAGACATCCAAGGGCTTGGCACAAGAGGAAAATGATCTACCGTCGGATCTGATCAAAATACCCGTCCGCCATTTGATTGGCATGGAATTGTGTGTGGTTTAACCCTTAGCACAGAGAAGAGGGCATAAAAAGTCCTGAAAGGTTTGACTTATTGGGATATCGGCGTTGGGATATTGGAGTTCGAGAATTGAGAAGTGGGAACAATTGTTATCGAAAGTTTTGATTTAGCGAGATTTGATTTGAGCCATCCGTTTGGCAGGAGACATGGGGATCCCGGCGACCATCGATGGCCCCATTCTGGGGTTTGAGGCAGCAGATAATTTCGTTATCATCAGGATATTGAAAACTCAAAACGCAGGGTGGATCGAGGTTGGTCGTCCATCAGTCGGGACATGTGGCAGAGATCCATATTATCAGGTAAAGTACCGATAGAAAAGTCAAACCGAAGGATCGGGGCTCGACATTTCACGATTAGCACAAGGATGAGAGGTTGGGCGGCAGCTCATGAAACCCCGAAAGGAGATAAGGATGTAGTCTTATGAAGACTAGTCATATGGACTAGGGGCATAGCAAGGAGGGCTAAGGCAAAAGAAGCCGACATATGTCCGAGTCGGGGAGTCGGAAAGCAAGTTCCTTGACATGTAAGCGTCAAATTAGCGATGGGAAAATATCGATAAAAGAGGTCATTGACTTTTGTCGAGGTTGATTCTAGACCCCAGCTCGACAACTAGACTTCGCGAGTAGCGAGATTCGATATCGAGTGGAAATAGGAGATCAAGTGAATTGTTGTAGTGCATATTTCACGATAGGGAAATAGAAAGAACTCTTTAGGTTCTTACGGCCATGTGAGAAGATCAATCTTGGAGTGGACTTCGACACATGGTGTGAGGTTGTCTGCGTGAAGCTATCGGTTTGTGAGTATGGTGGACTCTGCTCGTCCATTCAAAGTAGAGAAGGAGAGAGAAGGTAAAGGAAAGCCCGGGGTTTTGAGGACTACTGTGATAGTTGTTTAAGTGGCGGCAATCAAGAGAGCGATCGGGGAGGGCTGTAGGATGAAAGGCTGAAACACTTTCGAGATCTTGAGTGACAACCCTGCAGTTTTCGGAGGAAAACAAAGGAACAACTAACATGGCTAATGAGCCATAGAGTATGATGAAGAAAAGAACCCAAAAGATGATGAGTGCGATCCCGAAAGGGGGGAAGGAACTTGCCGACATTAGGGCAAGGATGGAAGAGCTTGAACTACGGATGCGTGAGAATGCCAAGCAAAGATGGGTATCTGGAATGGCCCATGAAGAAGAAAAAGAAAATGGTCGGTCGAGGAATTGATGGCTAGAAAGGCGGTATAGGCTGTTAAAAGAGGATGGTTGAGACATCGCAGAAAACCTCGGCGGACCTAAGGAAATGGTTCCAGATAATATGAACGGAGGCTGAGGAAAATTCTCGATTGAAGAGAATAAAAATGGGATCAGTTGAAGATCTCAGAAGCGCGGGAGGCGAGAGAAATTCCGGTTGCTAGGAGGGCAAAGAAGTTGAGGAGTCAACTGTGGGATCTCGGAGGCTATCGGGGAGGACAACCAGAATTTCATTTCCGGTTCGACAGCCAATGTAAGTGGTCTGCGGGATCTCGAAGGCTGCGGGAGGGTAGCAGAGAGAAGCATCTCATATTGCGAGGTAGGCGAGAGATAGACATTGAGGCGCCTCGAAAGTCTCATGGACTTGGAAGCGAAGTTCAATTGGCAAAAGTGTTGATGAAATGGGATCAATTGATCTCATAATCTGCCAAAGGCAGTGAGTGGGCAGATACCATATTGCGAGGTGGCGGGGAGGCGGATGAGACCATCGAGGGTCTCATGAATGGTGAGTCCAGAATGTGGGAGGATCTAGCAGAGGATGAAGATTCATATGATTCTCCAAGCCATGTGAGATGAAGATGATGACAATTTGAAAACTTTCACCATCCGAGAGACCAATCTGAGGAGCCTTATAATTATTAGAAGTCGATATATTCCTACCCACTTGCCACTTGAAGAGGAGCCAAGAATTGTATTCGCCGGATGCAGCAATAGCGGAAGAATAGTGAGTTGTATTTGTCGAGGAAAGAAGAATTGGAGCGGTTTGGAAGCTACCCAAGCCGGATGAAGAAAATAGGCATTACGAGGAATGGCTCAACATATTCATCTAGGAAGATGAGAAATTTTGTAACCTTTGAAGCTAACAACGGAGAAAGCAAGAGAGGATAATGAGCATTCTGATGAATGGCTCAATATTTTCCGGCCGAGTGAAAGAAGACTACAACATGGGGGTGTCGCGAGAAGAAGAAGAAGAAGAGAAAGCAGAGACAACATTATTTTGGTTGATCTATATGAACAAATTGAATTCATGGAGAGAAGGGTGAAGGTGAAAGGAAAGCACATCCAACAGGTGAAGTTGAAAACCGATGAAGGAGGCATGGGAGATCAAGATGATACGCTCATGTCTGCGAAAATTTTGCGGTGAGGAAATTTGCATGAGCAGGGCAACCATTTGGAGAAAGGCTGGATGAAGTGATACGACAAGATGAGGAAAACATGTTGAGGTCGTGACCTTGATGGAGAAGCGGGAAGGAAGTAACAACAACGGAAAGAAGCAATAGTAGCGTCGGGAGAAGATGGAGCAAATGAACAACTCTAGAGGATGATTTGGGATCGGGGAGGATTTCCAATAGAAATTTGAGATGGAGCTCATGAGAAGGGGCTCATGATTTTTTCAATTGAGAGTATGATGCATGAGCATCACTCCACGTCATCGAGCCGATACATCCTAGCCACGTCGGCATACGCATTCAATGATGAAGAAATTTCGTCCTCATTACGATTTAGAATTGAATGTAATTTAATTGCTTAGGTTGTTGAGTTGTGAAGTCGTTCCTTTGCGCATGCTATAGATAAGGAAGGCCTTTAATGTTGTAAGGCTGATATCTAGATCAGGATAAGCTGGACTATACGGCCCATTCAATGTAATTGAATAGGGTAGAAGGTAACTTTAAGGGGAAATATCTCTAAGAGCCTCCTCATGTAAAAAGATCAATGGTATCTCTTTGGTAAGGAGGCGATATTTGAGAATAGGAGATAGTATGCAAGTAGAAGCAGAAGAGATGAGCCGAGACCTTGTTACAAGCCGTTCTCAGGAACACCTTATGTATGTAAATACAGGTGTTTTCCATATTTAATACAAAGCTGATGTTTCCTGCATGACTATGTGTTAATGAATATCTACAGTGTTCTTATTATGATATGAATGTATATTTGTAGATAATATGTTGTAGGTTTGCATTTGCGGGGAGTGTGTTTGATTTTGAGGGATAGGAGTCTTTGAGGCTTCACGCAGGAGGTTGTATTGAGAATGCTACAGGAGTTCTGATAGCCGTGCACAAAGATGCATTTATAAACACTGCGTGTTCAGACGAAGACGTGATGCGGGCACAAGAACTAAAGTCAACTTCAGGGGAAGACCTCAAAGAGGTACTAAATACCTTGGAAGCAAGGTTGTAGAGAGACCACGATTCTGAGCCGGAGGCTCTGAGGAGTTGTGGCTTCTGCGGAGGGGCATTGAGCAGTGCATAAAGGAGTGCAGATGAGAACCTGGCATGAGTTATTAAGAAGTCATAATCATTGAGGATTCTTGAAACTGTCAAGTAGGCATTGAAACATTGTGCGAGAGAAGGCCTTGCGAAGGAGAACTCTTGGAGTTCTATATTTTGGAGGAAAAGAATCAATGAGGATCATCAGCGAGGTTCTTGGAACACCTTGATAGGCTCAGCAAGAGGTTTTTTGAGTAGAGGACAACTACGAGGGAATCTAAATTCTTCATCTGAGGGAGAAAGGAAAAGAAGCTGAATTTCCTTGGAGTTGAAATACAGGAAAGCTCGGGAATGGATAACACACCATTGTGTGCATGTGAAGACTCTGCCGAGGCGCAGAAGTCAAAAGAATCCATTGGGGATTGGAGAAAATCTCGGGAGGAGTTATCATTTCATCACATACGTATTAGAAAACTGAAATTTTGAAGAGGGTTAAATCAGGAAAATAAAATGAGTTGAGGGATTTGCAGGATACTTGGAATTCTTCAGAGTGAAAGAAAAGCATCAAAGCTCAAGAGGCTTGATGATCATCCGGGGAGATCGAAGAGATGCGGACTTCATCGAGATTTCATGTCTAGGGAGCATCAGAGCGAGTGCACAAGAGGAAATGATATGCACCGTCAGATCTGATCAAAATTCCCATCCGCCGTTTGATTGGCAGGGAATTGCGTGTCGTTTGACCCTTAGCACAAAGAAGAGGGCATAAAAAGTCCTGAAAGGTTTGACTTATCGAGATATCGGTGTTAGGGATATCGGAGTTCTTGTGGTCGAGAAGTCGAGCAATTGGTAGCGAAAGTTTCAAATTAGCGAGATTTGATACAGTATCATTTGTGGAGACCGTGGTGGGGATCAGGCGACCCATTGGTATTTCGGCTTCCGGGGTTTTGCGACGACAGATAATTTATGTCATTAGGGTATTGAAAACTCTAAAAATGTGAGATTGGATCAAGGCCATCTATCGGCGGTCGGAGACGGCGATGGCGAAGATCCAGTTATGGGAGAAGAATCCAGATACGAAAAGTCAAACTGGAAGAAGGGAGGATGGGTTGGAAGATTTCATGAATTAGGGATGAGAGGTTGAATGGCAGGTTTACCAAAACCGAAAGGAGATAAGGATGTGGTCTTATGAATACTAGTCATTTGGACTAGGCGCATAGCCAGGAGGGCCTAAAGCAAAAGGGCTTGACATACTCGAGAATCGAGTTGGGAAAGCAAGTTCCTTGACATCGTGAGCACCGAATTCATGATAGAGAAAGTCCCGATAAAGGAGAAGGTCAGCATTGACTTGTATCTGGTTTCAGGGATTCGAGACCCCAACGCTCGACCACTAGACTCACAAAGTAGCGAAGTCCGATCCTCCGAGTGAAATAGGGTGAAGTGTTATTAGGTCTGATTTCGATGAAATAGAAGGCTCGTTTAGGTTCTTGAATGCATGAAAGGAAATATCCATCTTGGGTTGGCTTCGGAGCATGTGGGTTGAGTTCACGTGCATCGGAAGCTATCACCACCACTTAATATATATATGTATATAGCGATAAAACAATCAATATGCAAGTGGGGAAGCAAACTATCATGAAATGCAAATGGTATAGTACCACGAAAAATGCCTGCCTACCTATACTTACACCAGTAAGTCATGTCCCACCACCTTTGTGGGGTTTGAGGAGGTGCCCTTTGATAGGTAAAGGGTGCCTTCTTCAGCTAAGATGGTCAAATAGTATGAGTTATTAGCTGATTCCATTCCAACTTTGAAGGAATGCGAGCCATGATTGTGTGCTTCCTTTACATTAGTTGGCTCTCCTTCTGAGTATCCCACATCCATACCATATCCCCTCCTTATAATTTATGACTTTGTATTTCGTCGTTCCCTGAACAACCCTGGTGTATTTACGAGGGAGGTGGGTGGGCTTCTGCTGTAAATATTTCTTGTTGAGACGGGTGGATCTGTACATCATCTTCATGTTTCCCTTTAATATATTCAACTGTCCCAACTTCTTTGTTCTTGAATTCATCTAAGTTTGTTGGTATTCTTCTTCTTGGTGATTGATCTTATTAGAATTCTTCTTCCATTGTAAAGGGCGTGTCTTCTGGAGAATATTTTTGGAGAGTTTGTATCATATCATTTTGCGTTTTATCATTTTTGGTGGGATGAACAATATCTTACATAGTCCCCGATTATTGGCACATTAAGTAGACATCCCATCGTTCCATCTTTCCAAAGTAATGTCCCTTAAAAGGTGAGTCATCAGAGGAACCACCTATCGACTATGTAAACTTCCTAGATAACAACATTCCCCACACATCACAGGGACATCATCCACTATAATTTCAATGTGGAATGTTTTCTCGGAGTATTATTTTAAAGTGCACTTCAACATTTTTCAACCACCCCATGTGTAGGTATTGCTTTAGACTCAAAACCACACATTCTTGTAAGGCCTAGCTGACCTTCGGCCATTTGTTGCATGACTTTAAGAGACATCATGTGCTTTCCAACACCTATATCTAGCATGCAATTGTTAAGATATTTGTTGTTCATTATTAAAGTCATGAATAAAGGAGGGTTCTCACCATAATGGACCCTGAAGTGATCCGCTTGCAACATAATAGGGGGGTCCACTAGGTTCATCTAATCCCAAAAGAATGTATCAGCGTTCTTTTGATAAGATGGGATCTTGATTGCTTCTCTTACGGGAACATTCACATGCATCTTTGATAACGCCCCTTCAAATTCAAAATTAAGGTCAACCTTACCAATCTTAGATGTCCTAGGAAGAAAGCACCTCAAGAAGAAGCGAGGTTTAATTTGATCAGTGGTAGGTTGTTTCGGGTTCTTCCTTTTGTATACATGAACTTCCTATTTCTTTAGATTTTCTTGTGATTCTTGATCCAAGTTATTTATCACCTCCATACTAGCCTTCATGGACGCTTCCCTCGAGAGTTTGTTGATGTTCTATACATGATATTTATCGAGAGAATCCATGAGTGATCCCATATTGACTTATTCTTTGGATAGTGTTTAAAGGGCATTCATGCTCCCAATGTGCTTCACTACCCTCAGGCACCAGGGTTTTCATCAACAACGTTTGTAGGGGCCAAGGTGCTTGAAACTTCATGCTCGTTCTTTGGCTTGTAAAAATTGGTTCCCTTTAAGGTGCCTTTAGACAGGCATGGGTGCTTGTATATGGGATTTTTCAAGTCTGTGATATGAGAACTCATCATTTCTTCATGACTCTTTATGATTCCCATCCATTGAAGTTTGTAGCTTGCTGATACTGGTATATAGATCTGAAGTAGGCTCAGCGTTGTGCTATCTTCACTTCTTGGTGTCTGTTCTCCCCCTTGGGTTAGGAAAGGGCTCAATCTTGGATGGAAGGAGGTTTCCTTCTATCTTGGTTGTGAGCTCTTGGGATTCTTGAATGGACTGGCGGTTTTTTTGTCTAAAATAAGATACCCTAGTTGGCCATTAGAATATGGTGTAAATATGAATAGTGAGTCATCTTTTGAATTTGATGAGCAGGAATTACTTTGTAGCAATGTCTGAATCTAGTGTTGAATTCTCGAATGGACTCATTCTCATATTTAGAAAGGCTATTCAGTCATGTGAGAAGCATATTAGGGTATTCTTTGATACTCCATCTTTTGAAAGGCCTCTTCAAGTCTATCCATGGTCTTGATGCTTCCATCCGGAAGGAAGGGGTTGAGGTAACAACGCCTTGAGGCATCATAAAGAGTAGCGGAGAACAGCATGACCAAATCTTGGCATCATCAGCGATGGGTGGAAGGTGAAAAAAGGCTCTTAAGTTTCTCATATATAGCCGGCCTTTGGCGCATCAGTACCAATGAATTTAGGTAGCCACTTTTCATACTTGGTGGCATTTGCCTAGGGTAACTGGGTATGGCTGACATGTCTAACGGCACGAAAGGGTAGATGACCATTGTCTTTATTTGTTGATTAGGTTCATTGCTTGGCGATTAGAGAATTAGACATGATTTTTAAAGGAAGGTTTTTCTCGAAGAGTGATTTGACAATAGGAGAATTTAAGGGAGGCTTCATTCTGAATAAGGAGGATTATGGAATCTCCTTTTAGTTTGTGGAGTCGCCCGGATAGTTTACTTGAAACTACCAAAGAAAGGGAAAAACACCCTAATTAGATTAAGCGGGTAAGCTTGTAATAAAAAGGTCTTTGAGGCAAAGGCTTACCAAAAAGATTTTTTTGTTTGAGGAGAATTATTTCAGTGTTCCCGAACCATGGCATACAATGTTATCCACCACGGTTTGTAGCTAGGTCAAAATGGCTAGAGGTAGGAGGCCAAATTGGCATAACAAGAACCTACCCCACCTAATGTCACCACAATGGGGAGGTTCTTTACGTTCGAGGAGGATTAGCCGGAGACGTTCCCGGTAACCTAGGGTTTTGAATAGGCCAAAGTATAAAAGGTGAGAAAGAAGTTCATCACTCCTCATAGGTTACCACCAAAGGTCATATAGTCTGGCTAATCAACAAATAAAGAAATGTATGTCCAAGTAACTTTTTAGACTTGCTCAGAACAAGACAATAGAAAATAATATATGAAGGCTATAATTCGATTAGGTTATTACTTCATACAACTATCTAATATCAATATGTAAGCAATTAAAACAAAAGATATCAATGAAGTCCAACGTTTATCAATATAGGAGTGGAAAAACATCAATTCATCAATAACTGTGAGATGATGTAGCCAACAATGTATTTAATCAATCTTTGCTCCAATGAGATTCCTTTAACCATCATCTAATTGCTTATCAAGACAAATGTTAGTCAAGATGGAATAACCAAGTATGACATCATCGTAGTTAGTCTTTCAAATTTAAAGTTTTGAAGTTGTCTTAGGCACTATCACTTCAGCGTTGTGGATCTAAGATCAATGACTAGGGGTAGATGGAGTCAATTAAAGGGAGAGGATGCAAAGTTGAAGGGATAAAAGGCTAAGGACAAGAGGGAAGGGTTCTAAGTTGTTTTACGCAGTAGGAGACCCTAGAATCAAAACCCTAGGGAAAGAGGCTCACTCACGGTGTTGTTTCTTAAGCGAGGCCTCGTTCTCTTTCCTCCTTCCTTAGAGTCAAACTTGGCAAAAGAAACTAGCATATAAGATAAGTTAAAACAAGAGAATGAGGTGAGAGAGTGTGTTGCAATGGCAAGGCTCATGCAAACCCTAGAATATGGATAAGCCCACAAATTGTAGATAACCTAGACTCGGGAAGCCCCTCCTTAATTAACCTTTAAAAATCACGAGGTAGCACACAAAGGGAAAAATTGAAAGAGTAGCAGAAAGCATTAGGCTCTTCCTTCCTTCTTAAATTGTTGAATATTTCTCTTTTAGGGACATGAAACAAGGACCTGCTTGTGGCCCAGCTGTCACCTAGGGTTTTTTAAATCAACAAATTTATAATAAATGCAAAGAATATAAACCTACAGCCATTCAATTAACAAGTTTTGCAAAATACACTTACATATCCTTGGAAGAATTCATGTAGCCAAACCATAGTTGTAAACATTCCTTCAAGAGAAATGCCAAGTATGCCAAGAAAATCCTTCCATAAACAAGTGCACCTCACATAAAAAGACCAAATACCCAAACAAGTTGCAAAAATCAAACCTCAAGAGGTAGGTTGTGTGTTATTGTCAAAGAATGAGGGAAAAACTCCTCGATATATACTGTACCATGACCTCTAGTGGGAATTAGGTCATTAAAATAGCCGACAAGGCTACAAGTAAAAAAATCATTGTTTTACATTAAATTGTTAAATTAAAGCCTTAAATGAGCATAAGCAAGGCAGCCAAATCCCTTCTAAGGGAGGCGTTGGCCCTTTTTAGGAAAATCAAGCATCCAGAAACCAGACGTTGGCACTTCTAGGGATCCTACAAGCTGACACATGTGTCAAATGATCCCAGCACACTGCCACACGCTCAAGATGACATCAATGGCTCCCAGGTGACGTCCTAGGCCATCCAAGGAAAACGTTCCACTTGAGGTGGGTCAACCCCTAGGTTGGGCTCTGCGAACCAAAATCATATTGTTTTTACATTAAATTGTTAAATTAAAGCCCTAAATGAGCATAAGCAAGACGCCAAGCCCTACTAAGGGAGACGTTGGCCCTTTTTAGGGAAAATCCAGCATAAAAATGACAAACGTTGAGCCTCTTTGGGCCTCCAAACCCTGCCACACATGCTAGCTTCCATGTTGAACTGCCACACTCTCAAGATGACATCAATGGCTCCCAGGTGACGTCCTGGGCCATCAAAGGGAGACGTTCCACCTGAAGTGGGTCAACCCCCCTAGGTTGGCCTCAGCCAAAGTGTCTCAGATGGAACACCCTTCTTCTTCTCAGGTGAAAACTCTCAATCAAGAACTGTCCTATCTCTGCCCCTGATGGGGTCCCAACAACCATCTGATGGGCTCTTCAACCCCATGGAGGTCCGAACTAATCATCTCCCCATGTCCATCGGTGCAACTGGTACTTGTCTGTTAGACATGGTCCTGAACATCAAAAAATTCGCCCTCTGTGAGTTCATTAGTCACATGGATCATAGCAATTTTAATCGTGTTTCATCATTAATGTTATCAAACATATGCATAAAAACCCTGATATATCATTCAATAGCTCAAAGATATTACAAAGACCTATAATACAAAGCCGAAGAAAAAGACAAAATACCCTATTGGGCTAGTATCTATAAGGAAAGGTAAGTCTCCAAGGGGTATCATCCAAACCATGTAAAACAAGGTGATGTCGTCAAGGGATGTCCAGACATATGGGTAAAGTGAGAGAAAGGGATGCATGATATTACCTGTGGGTGCCTTTGTAGAATTCGAGTTGTACCCGTTATGGATGCAACTCTTTCCAAGCCCTTTATTGCCTTTATTATTTTCTTTTCTTTATTGCTTTTTTCTTTTTTATTTCAGGGACTAACTAGAGGACACTACCTTGGCGTGTTGACTAGGGATGACAGTGTTACCCACAAGCACTTTCATAGAGATGATAAGGTTGGCTCGTGATGAGACCCCCTTTCCCTTGGCGATGCAACCAAAGGTCACTGCCCTGGCATGGTAACTAGATAGTGGAAATGTCATACTATTAGGTACCCATGAACATAATAGGATGGCTCATGATGAGACCCCCTATCCTCTTGGCTAGGTCTTATTTTTTTTATTTTTCTTCGAGCCCCTCTTGCTTCTTGCTGAGAGGCCTTTTATTGTCTTCTTTGGGATCCCTGAGCGAGGCATATATAGGTTTCATTTTTATGGATTTTATCTTTTACTAGATGCTTTTGCCTTCTATGCCTTTAGCACCTTCTTCCCACGAGATAAGGTGCAACCCCACAAACAGATCATCCTAGTAGTGCCCGTAGTAGATAATATGTAAAAGTGATGATATGATGGGAGAAGACGATGGCTCTTCATAAATTCCCCCAGTGGAGAACCAAAACCTATGGGTACAGGCTTGCTAGGACACCCTATCAATCCCCCCAACCATGGTCAAGTGGGTTAATGTAAGATCCAAGCTTTTGTCAGAAATAAAAGGAGTAAGATGCATATATCTAAAGGTTATAATGATCAAAAGTGACAAATACCATGATACCTGGACCAATTACCTCATGGAGAAAGAGCCTTTTCTGATACAAGACTAAGCCGATAGTGATGGATGTTGTTGCTGGTGACAAGACAAGTCTGATGAAAGAAGAGAAGGATGGGCCCTCCAGGGCTATGCTCAAGTCAATCCTTCTCTCGGTACTACGTGTCTAGGACCTATGGGACTTGAGACATGATCTCCTAGTTATCCCTAGAAATCGGGGATAACAGGTCTTAATCAACAGAGGAAATCTAGCCAATTCTTATATACATAGGCACTTTGGCCTAACATTAAACATGTATCCATGGGAATTCCGACCCAAAACATGTATAATGATATTCTAAAGTTATTATTTTGGCATTAATTCCTATAAACAATATCTCCTTCACTCTCATCCTTACACAACCCAAAGAAGTGGACCCCTTTCTCTGCCATGCAGTCCCTCATGTTGCTCCATTTCTCTCCAAGGCTCCAGTGCACTCGACCCAGAAATTTTAGAGTTGCGGCTTCCAGAACTCCAGTTGCAACTATGCCATTGGACTTTCTTAATTCCATGCCTTTGTCATTCATCTTCTCCAACATCACCTTCCTCTTTTCCCTCATAGTATGGTACTTTTATAGATCCCCATATTCATCGTTTTCCTAGAACATTTCAAATCAGCGAGCATGTTAATTCACAATTTGTGCATAATTTTTTTATTTTTGTTCATAATCTAAGAGTAAATTTTCATAATCCAATAGTATACTTATCTGCGTGGCTCATGGATATGGATCCATATGGTTTCCTAGTTAACTTGGCTCGCGATTTTCCTTGACATACCCATTGTGTAAATGATTCCAATCAATAGTTTACAAGAAGTATAAAAGTATCTTCTTCCTTCCGGACACTCACCTTCCCAGCCTAGGCTCAGGCATCGTCTTCTCTATTATATAGTCCCTCAAGCGATCCATATTTCCTAGACAAGGATTTATTGCACAAGAATATTTCAACGGACATGGGGTTCTCATGTCACAACAATATCCTTTTACATTATTTCCATCTTGCATATCCAACATCTCATCTATATTATACACATACAGTCATCATGAGATATCATTATAACCATTTCAATCTTAAATTTCAAATATGTTTTATACAGGAAAACAAATTTTTCCAAGCATGATTTTTTTGCTTGTAATGTCTGGCGTTGCAACTATAGATATTAGTATTCCTTATGGGCTTACATCCCTATCATATTCAAGACCATTCTACCTACAATTTTCTTGATTTACATTCATCCAAAACAATTTGTCAGTAATTTATTAAATTGTAATTCCCAAAATTGTTTTATATAGGAAATATAAAATTTCCATACATGAGCTTATACTCATAACAATTTGGCTATTCCATACATAATAATTGGTCTTCTTTATGGTCTTACAACACCTCCATATCCAAGACCCTTTCTTCCTACAATTTCAACATTCCTAAGCCAAACAAATTTTGAATATCTCATGTACTCTCTCTCTCTCTCTCTCTCTATATATATATATATATATAGATATATGGAGAGAGAGAGAGAGAGAGAGAGAGAGAGAGAGAGAGATTTAAATTATATATAGATTTCAACATTCCTAAGCCAAACAAATTGTGAATATCTCATGTACACTCTCTCTCTCTCTCTCTCTCTCTAGCATCAACAACATTTACATACTCTAGGCCTTTGGCCATTACATATCAATTTAAATATTGAAAATTAACTGAGGTAATTATTACCTCAATCCCCTTCAACATGTATGCATCATCACAAACTAAATGCATACCTTCCTGGTTATTATCAATCGATTTGTTTCTATATGACCAATTGATATTTGTAAAAGCTCACAAACATCCTCCTTCATCATTTTGATCATTATTCCTTCCACCCTCATGGGTCATCACCTATGTATGAATCATAAGAAACAACAACATCCACATACTTAACCCTGCTATATCATTTTCCCTGAATACATAATCCATCATTAGTCATACTCAATCATTATTTCATAATAATAGATTATTATAAGTTCACAAGCATGTTATATGCATATCCAAGC
>SNQJ01S0058151.1:18168-35513 GCA_010110895.2 Picea sitchensis
TGTACTCTATTAATGTATATGAAGAATTACATTTCCTAGCCACTCTGGAACCTCTTCAACTTTACTGGCTCACCATCCTAATTCATCATTACATAATACATTCTACTTCATAATGGTTAAAACCGAGGTGTTACATCCCTCTCCCCTTATTTTGGCACTGTCCTCAGTGCACAACACCATTCCAATGTTATTAACATTACAAATCTAGGCTCTTTGGTATTAATACACAGAGGAAATCTAGCCAATTCTTATATACATGGGCACTCTGGCCTAACATTAAACATGTATCCATGGGCATTCCGACCCAAAACATGTATAATGACCTTCCAAATTTATAATTCTCGCAACATTTCCAACCAGTAAGCTCTCCTTCCCTCTCAGCCCTGCACAACCCAAAGAAGCGAACCCCTTTCTTTTACATGCAGTCGCTCAGGTTGTTCCACTTCTCTCTAGTGTTTCAGTGCACTCAAACAACAAGTTTTAGAGTTGCGTCTTCCATAACTCCAACTGCAACAAATCCATCGAACTTTCTTCATTTCATGCCTTTGTCATTCAATTGCCCCAACATCACCTTCTTCTTTTCTGTCATAGTCTGGTACTTTTCTAGATGCTCAACATTCATGATTTTCCTACGAAATTTCAAATCATTGAGTATGTCAATTCACAATTTGTGCATAATATTTTTATTTTTGTTCATAATCTAAGAGTAAATTTTCATAATCCAGTAGAATACTTATCTGTGTGGTTCGTGGATCTGCATCCATATGGATGTCTCGTTAACTTGGATCCCTATTTTTCCTTACATACCCATTGTGTGCATGCTTCTAATCAATAGTTTACAAGAAATATCAAAGTCTCCTCTTCCTTGCGGTTACTCACCTTCCAGGCCTAAGCTCAGGCATCCCCTTCTCTGTTATACAGTCCCTTAGGTGATCCATCTTTCATGGCCAAGGCTTTCTTGCGTAAGAATATTCTGAGGGACACGGGATTATCATGTCACAACAATATCCTTTTCCATGCTTTCCATATTTCATATCACCATCTCATCATTATTATACACATACGTTCATCATGAGATATCATTATAACCATTTGAATCATAAATATCGAATCTGTTTTATATAGGAAAAAACAGTTTTTCGAGTATGAGCTTTCTACTCATAATGTTTGGCTCTACAGTTGTAGATATCAGTCTTCCTTATGGGATTACATACCTTCCATATCCAATACCATCCTATGCACAATTTTCTCAATTTACATTCAACCAAAAAAAAAATCAGTAATTTATTAAATTATAATTGCCAAAACTGTTTTATATAGGAAAAATAAAATTTCTAGACATGAGCTTCTGATCATAATAGTTTTGCTCTTGCAACAATAGGCATTGGTCTTGTATATGGGCTTACAACACTACCATATCCAATACCCTTTCTTCGTGCAATTTCAACATTCCTTAGCCAAACAAATTGCCAATATCTCATGTACAAGCTATATATATATATATATATATTCATGGTAACAAGTGATATCAGAATTGTTTACAATGAAAATTCGATTACATAGATCAATTCTTGACAATAAATGGAATTCAAATATTGAATGGAATGAACCTATAATTCTTTACACATGTATTATCAGCCAATATTTTCTTTCTTCTATACATAAATATTTTTTATTACTCTGTCTCCCCCAACATGGATTTTCTGTAATTTATCATTATGTAGCTACTTTAACTTGCAACTTTCTTGTTGTAATATCTAACAGTTCCTGAAGTGTTTTCAACTTCATGAGTTATCAATACTCTCATCATTTCAGTTGTTAGTATAATCATTTCTATGTTATATAATATATACATGCTTTCACCCCAATGCATCCAATGATTCATGTATTATCACATGTAATATTTTTAATAGCTCCAAAAATTAATCTTGGAATTATAATAAACAACAATCCAATCACCTTCAGCTAGTACTCATATTAAATATAATGCATCTACCCATCATTACATCTTTTCATCACCATAGTCTTTGCATAATGCAACAATTAATTACTAAATAAAATAACAATCAATGTGCCAATACCCATGGCCACAACTACACAATGCATCCACACATTGGCTACATAATACGACATAACTCTTTCATGCATTCCACCACAATGATTTGGAAGGTCTCGCCAATGCCTCAACACATCATCCACACACTTCCTACTTCTTGCCTCACTATTTGGATACCTTCCTTTTCAACCCAAACAAAACACCAAAAATATAATTCTTAAGTTCTCTTTAGTTTCAACAAAGAGTTTGCAGTCAAAACATCAGATATACATTATATACCATTCAACACTTACATAGCACTATAAACCTTCCATATCCAACCATATTATGGTCTTGCACATGACTATATCTATGGATATTCATTGTTATATATGGAGTATATCTCTTGAATTAAACCAGTTATGATCCCATATCCAATGATAACATAATATGCAACTAAAATTTTATCTAAATGCATTCTAGAATCAACAACATTTACATACTCTAGGCCTTTTGCCATTACATATCAATTTAAATATTGAAAGTTAACTGAAGGAATTCTTACCTCAATCCCCTTCAACATGTATGCATCAACATAAACTAAATGCATACCTCCTGGTTGTTATCAACCTACTTGTTGTTGTCTGACCAACTAATATTTGTAGAAACTCACAGACTTCCTCCTTCATCATTTTGATAAGCATTCATGCCACCCTCATGAGTCTTCACCTAGATGGGAATCATAAGAAAAATCAACATCCACATCCTTAACCCTTCTATATTTTTTTTCCTGAATACATACTCCATCATTATTCATACTCAACCATTATTTCATAATAATAGACTATTCTAAGTTCACAAGCATGTTATATGCATATCCAAGCATGTGCAATTACACATCCATATGCACCAAGCATTCACTGTCAGCATGCCTACTAATGCATATGCATTTTAACTTCATTGTATGCCTCATGCGCTCTAGTGGATTTATGTTTCAATTCACTTATTTATTTAACTATTTATGTTGTAGTTGGTTGTCCTTGAACTCCTTCAGATCCTTGTTGCCTTGTGTGCTCCCATTCTACTCATATGCACTATGGTTCCCTAGTCTAAATACTTTCCATCCAATTTCTCCTTGGTCATTCTGCAATCCAACTAGTGTACTCAAATTACAACAGCTCCTTTTGGGTAGTCATATCTAAAATTTACCTTTATGATACATTTCAACACCCTGGAATAAAGTAGCTCAAAACATTCCATCACTCTACTACCACAACACTCTGGAATCAAACATTGTTACTCCCAGTTGTCCATTAGGTTATTTCATTAACATTTCCATGTGAATCCCTACCTTTCACACTTAATACCATTCCCCAATGGAAGTCCATTTTCATTGAGTGACACTTTTTAGGTGAGAGGGCATTGAATTTCTCTACATTGACATCCTTCTTCCATTGTGAACTCTGATATAAGAAGTGGATTTCTTTTATACTTTAGCTTTGCAACTGTCTACGCCTATCTTCCTTCAAGGATAGGCAGTCATACTTTTCCTTTTATGCCCATTCATGACATATTTAACCTGCTAGGTTCATATCCTATGTGAGGAATCTTGCTTTTGTTGTACCTGCAGTTTATTCATATTTTGTGGTTGTTCACTATTACTTTTATTTCACTATTCTTGGGTTCTTTGACCACCTTTTGTTACTTTCTATGTATCTCTTGATTTCCTCATCCAACACCTACAAGCTCTATCATGCTTCCATGAACCTAAAATTTAATCCTTGACTGGAATTGATCATATTATACCTCTAATCCTGCCAAAATATGCAAGCAATCATCTAGTTAGAATTATACATATCATACAAAATTGTCAATTAAATTTACAGGTATGTTTTATTTTTAATTCATGAACAAAATGATATCAATCTCCATATTATTATAGTTCCCTATTATTTTCCTCTAAATCCTCTAAATCATCTTTCCAACAATTGTACTCTTACCCCAATCAAATATCAGAGAAAAAAGTTAGGGCTCCCTGAAAAATCACTTTCAGCTCCCTTAGTTGATAAAGATAAATAAAAAACTACAAAATAGCTTCCCTCAAACCACATCTCTAGGTGACCACATCTTGAAACCATGGGCTTAAACCTTCCTTGGCACCTCACTTCGTGTTCTTCCACACTGGAGCTTGCACAAATCAACATAACTGAGGGATGGATTACCTCCCAGGACCTTTTTACCTTATCATGAGACCAACGTTGGGACCAAGCCCTTCGGACTTTGGCCTTCAACTATTCTCCATTGTCAACATCCAATTTCTCTTGGAGCTACACTTCACCAAAGTCTGCAATAACTCCACCAGCAAAAACCGGATGGTCGAGACTTGATCTCACATTGAATGGACGACCCTGCCCCCAGCTGGAGGCTTAAATGGAAAAAAAACGATTGGGAATTAATCAAACATTGAGACGGATGACTCTCAACCAATTAATAAATTCGATGCTATGGGGCTCCACGATATTTCCATTCCCGAATATTCCACTTCCCTGTAGTGACAATCCTCCAAAGTACTTCATTTGCTCCCTTTGTTTGATCCAACGGTTGAGAGAGGTCCCGAAGGGATCTCAGATCGACAGTTTGCGTGTACTATTCACTGACAGAAACTTCGACACCCTCAGAGTCACATGCTCCTCGAAATGATACGACATAATGACATCACCTAGTATGACGTGGACCCATGGAATGTGTACCACGCATCCATTAAAAATGAACAGATTGGTGTCCAAAAGGTACCAAATCCGGGCGACACGTCTCCCCACATGGCACCCTTGCAATGTGGTATAAGCTTGAAATTCGCTACCCTTATACCACTGCTAGATCTGACAGACCTCAACACTCCCTAAGTACTTCCATTGATCTAACGATTGACGAGAATTCTGGGAATTTGATGCTTCGGGGCTCCAGGTTGTAGCATTTCAACAAGTTTTAAGACTCGTGGAGTGAAAAATCCTGAAGTGGTAAATGTCGGGTGAGCACGATTGATGACGGATATTTCCCTGCGCCTCCTCTCATATCATACAATTGATGGGATTTCGTGACTCCAAACTTCTGCAGTTGAGGATTTTCCTACCTTCCAAGATCGTTGAAGAGACAAAGTTCTGAAGTCTTACCTTTCATGCTTGGCCTCGATCGACTATTGATGATCAACAATCCAGATTTGATGGTTGGGACTTAATCTTTCCCAACCTATGATTTCACCTTTAACTGATGGACCTCGTTCACCTGCCCTTTGATCCAACGATCTAGATCTCCCTTGATCTCATGGTAGATATCTCTCCCGAATTCGAAAGGGATGCTGACGATATTTCGATCCCTTACAAAGGAGATCTCATGCTCTGGCCTCTACATAGATTCTGCAATGGCATTCATCCTAAACTTCACGATTTAAAGGTCATAAATCAATTTCAACCACAAGACTATGACCAACAAACACGGACCATACTGGACCAATGTTTCAACCAGAATCTCTGATACCAATCTGTAACATACCCAACCTCCCACAGGCCAGGCTACGCCACTTAATCCTACTGCAACACAGCCAACCACCAGCAGGTGGGTCACGCTACAGTTTGAAGACTCAGTTCTATGAATTAATATCGAATTCAAAGGAATTCTCATTAATGTTAGAGGTATGAAAATCTAATTCATAAGACAAGATCCATGCTACAACATAAAGAAGTAAACAACACGCCATGCACAACAAATAATCAATAGACATGAACGTTAAAATACATATCTTAGCGATAATTAAATACGCAACAGAATAACATTATACAAAAAACAAAGAGAGAACTTATATTTCAAGTAAACATTCACTAATTGGTTGTATACCAAGGACGTTCCTCCCAACCATAGACACTAATCTTCATTTACTCTCAACAACAGGTCACCCTCGAGCTAGTGTTATGAATCCACAAGGACGGGTCCTAGGCCAAATATAAAAACACACAACAGTTGGCTAACTAGCTCTTAGGTTTCCCAACCTCACAACCAATCTAAATCTCAAGCTCTCTTTCCCCCTCTTCCTTCACAATCCAAAGAAATGAACACCTTTCTCTACCATGCAATCCCTAAGGATGTCCCACTTCTCTCTAGGGCTCCAGTCCTACTGGTTAGGAAATATCCCTACTAGAAACTCCAAGGATTCTCAGTTGTGGACAATTCTATTAGAACTTCCATCAAGATCATGCACATAGGAATCCATTCCCTCCTGGAATGATGAGTAAATTATATTATAGACATTTATCAATGGCTCTCCTCTTCAAGCCATTTGTTTCCATGCTCATCCCAAGAGCACACAAAATAGTTAGAATGAGTGAGGGAAAAGGGAGGAGAAGAAGAACAGAAGAGGAACTAGGAAGAAGAATACCCAAAACATCCCCCAAGGGATGTTTATATAATTACATGAAGACAAGAGCCACATGGCCTCCCTCCCAAGAATATCATGTAACCCATTTTCTCGATAAAATCAATTATGGGTAAATAAAATAATAATAAAAAGACTTATCCCCTCAAGCCCCATCTCTCATGGAATCATAGCACCCTATCTCTTTTGTCGTTGTGTATCGCGGAGCCAATGATGTATTCTATTAATGTATATGAAGTATTACATTTCCTAGGAACTCTGGCCCCTCGTCAACTTTACTGGCTCACCAACCAAAGTCATAATTACATAATACAGTCTAGTTCATAAGGGTTAAAACCGGGTGTAGCAAGTTAGTTACAACAAGTGATTAAGTTTTCCCAAGCATCTCTCCAAGATGGCCAACGTAGGGTGGAGGCATTTTCAAGCGTGGTCAAATACAGTGTTTCCTCATGGAATGATCTCCAAATTCCACTAGAGGTATCTACAATTGAAGATCGTGTTCATGCAACTGAGGCTAAGGTTGAACTACAAAAATGAGACTTGGGATATCTTCCTCGTGGGGAGCGTGTTTTTTTTACGCTAGTTATTTCAGCGAAAACAAAATAGATCACTATAGCTCATGTTGAGAAGCATAATAATTTTGAAATCATCACTTATGCGCTTGATAAGGTCTTGATCATGTTCACTTAGCTATCATATGCACAATTTGTTGTCGACCCTTTAATTGAGAGTATTAACACAATATACTTGACATCCCCTCAAGTCATCATTGTTGATGTTGATGTGGATATTCAGATTACCTAGGATCTTCAGGGCCACCTTAACGAGCATGAGACTATTTTAAAGAGTTTGTGTTGGAACATAGAAACACAATTTGTTCCATTGTGGCGGTCATTCCATCAACAAGTTGGATCGAGGACGAGCCAAGTAATATTGGTGAGGGCATGTTGGCACCCAAAGTTTTCGGTGAATATAGCGCGCAGACACACACGAAGCTATGCACACTCATTCCAATTTTTGAGTGCACACAAGTAGTTTCTTGAGGATTGACAAGAAGTATGCATCGGATCGATTTTTGATATTACATGCCAATTCCAAGGTCTACCAAATGTTTTTCGATCCGAGTTTTGAATGCACACTAGAAATCAAGAAGACACATGCATGAATCAGGAAATGAATCAACAAGAAATCTCCCAAAATGATTACTTCCAACAACACAAGTGAACATGGAGTAGAAAAAATATGAGCTGGTGAGGTAGTTAAGATTTACCTTATTCCAGAAAGGATACGTGGAATGCAAGAATGTGACAAAAGTGTGCAAGGATGTTAATTAGTAGAATGAATGCACTAGATTTGAAAGAGACAGAGAGATAAAAAAGAGAAGGATATAAAAGGAAATAAGGATGACAGAGAGAAGGTTATCGTTAGTCTTGAGTTGATTCACTAGGTGATTGTTGTCGTCTATTGTTGAATAGCTTGCTCTGAATAACTGTAGTTTTGAAATGTTATAATGCTTATGATTATAAGTTGGATTCTATTATATGTCTAAGGTTTGAAAGGATACACATGGCGCATTGTATTGTAAATATGGGGAATTACCTAAAGAGGACATGATACTATGTTGTTCTCAAGTATGTTTTTCTTAATGTATACCTATGTTTGATGGAATGAAGAGAATAATAAAGTTGCAATGATTTTGATCGATCATGTGTTACTCATGTGGTATGTGCATATGTGTGTGTATTTTTTTTGTAAATGAATAATAGTAAAATGTCAGCTACAGAATGTTTGAATGTCAACCCAGGATTGTTTACTCCTTCATCCCTGACACAAGACTAGATGGTCTCTTTGATAATGATAGTGTCTTATGTGAGACTTTCTTTATCCTTAGTTAAATATAGATATGTCGATGCTTTGGGGTTATTGTTGGTGAACTCTGAACCAACCCTAGGTATTAATCCCCCAATGTTAAGAAGGATGCATGAAGTGTTAAATGACCAAACAAGTACCTAACAAGATTCAATGGAATCAATAATTATTCGAACAATAGAATCAAGATGGATCCATTTAAACCCAATATACAAAGTGTTGAGAGGGACCAAATCCTTTAAGGTGCAAACCTCTTTTTTAAATTGGAAAACATACAGAAATGTTTGCACCTAAAGATTGGATTATTTTAAGTACTTAATAGATCCTCCTTTAAATAAATCTATGCTATTACAATTTCAATTATTCTTATTATTCATATAAATCTACACATTAAATAAATAGACATATTATCGATAAGTGCAATATATTAATATGAAGAGAAAATTTCCATAAATACATATTTCCAACTATTATATTAATAACATGAAAAAAAAATTCCTTAATCTCAATTATTGAAGTACTAAATACACTCCATTATTGATATTTATATTATATTAATCTTTTCTTATAAATCCATCTCAAAATGACATAAAAATACTATTATTTATTGATAAAAATTTCATGTCACCTATATTATTCATAATTTATTATATTAAAATTACATAATCTTCTTTGGAAAAAGTTTCACAATGTCAACTATATTGATAACAAAAAAGAAATATCATCATATTAAAAATACTATATGTCAGAATTTTCATCCATACTCTTCATAATCTCATGTACATCCAAAAATTAATGCTACCCATCTAAAAAAATAAAAAACATTACTTGCATCATTTACTTTTCAACAATATTAGTTGTATTATTTATTTTTTAAGTAAATTCTTATTAATAATACTAAACATGATAAGGTATTAATAGCTATATTCATTATGGAAGAGATGTTCATGTAACATAAAGAATCCTCAAAACAATAAATTAATATTAAATTAATAATGAAATGAAATAATAAAAAATATTAAAATATATATAAATAAAAATACACATATAAACAACAAATGGGTTCAATTAATCAATTTAGGTAATAATAAAAAACATGTTTTGCACTATAAAGAAGCACTTGATAAATCCAAAATTAAGATGATTTATACTACTTTATATAAATCTGATTGACATATGTGAAATTATATCCAAACTATAATTTTAATTGATGTAATTTATTTTGATATAAATATTTTTATTTATATCTAATTTATTTTTTAATTGATTATTAAAACTATTTATTTGATGATTACTATTATGACTAACAATAACCACTTTATCAAAGTGATTGATATACTCAGATTGGCCTCATTAGTTTGGATGGGCGTATATCAACCACTTTTATAAAGTGATTATTGCTAGTTGACAACCAACATGACTTGGAAACAGCCATTAATATATTAATACATTTAATTAATATAATAATTTACTATTACATTAATTTAATATAAATATTAATTTAATATATAACAAAAAAGTATAAATTAAAATATTAATTGATGGTTAGATGTATTGAATTATTAATGTAACATATTAATGGATTGATATATTGATAATGTAATGTATTAATGTATTTAGTAATACATCAAAGTATTAATGTATAATGCATTAATATATTAAAGTATAATATATTGATATATTATAAATTAATATTATACATTAATACATTAATTTATAATACATTGATGTATTGATGTGGAATGTAATATTAATATAATATATAATAAACATTTATAAATTATAGTTTGTCCTGTGGCTTGAGAAACCGTGGCTAAGGGGCATCTAAGTCGTCAAAATCACTAAGGAGATTGCATCCGGCCACACCAACCCGGCTGGATTTTTTGTCGCTGTAGGTTTTAAACCAGTGACTTTTAACAAGACACTTCTCCTATACCTTCGAGACACTTAATTAATTAATACATTGATAAGATAATAATATAATAATAAATTAATACATTAAATATATCAATAAATACATTAAATGCATTAAAAAATAAATTACTAAACTATTAATACATTGGTCAAGTATTAATTCACAAATAAAATAATGCATTTTTACATTAATGCATAATGTAACATGATAAACTATTTAATATATTAACAATACATTATTACATTGTTGTAATATATAAATTAAAGTATTAATGCATTTTGTATAATGTAACATATTAAATATTAATACATTAATAATGTAATGTATGAATTGATTAATACATTAATACATTTTTAACTGATACATTGTTAAAGTATTAATGCAATAATAAATTAATATATATATATATATATATTTGTTTGTTAATTGGTCCAGACCTTCTTGGCATCGGGATTAACCTTTGGCTTGAGAAACCGCAACTCAGGGGCATCTAAGCCGTCAAAATCACCTGGGGATCACAACTAGCCTGAGCCATACCAACCCTTAACATGGTTGGATTTTTTGTCCCCGCAGGTTTCAAACCGATGACTTTTCAACACGGAGTGGCTTAACAACACACTTCGTCACCGACTGTCCTACACCTCAGGGACATAATAAATTAAAATATTAATAATACATTATTAAAGTATTAATATATGTATTGAGAATGATTGTGGTTGTTTATGGTGGACCATCATCATGGTTTATTATGGTTATGAATGACATTGATGTATATTGTAATGTATTAATTTAATTAATTAATAAATTAATTCATTTTTAATAAATACATTAGTAAAATATTAAAATATTAATGTATAATATAACATATTTAATTATTAATAAATTAATAATGTATTAATAAATACATTCTTAAAGTACTAATCCCTTAATAAATACATTACTAAAGTAGTAATACATTAATAATATATTATTTATGTATTAATACAATAATACCTTAATTGAAAATGAAAATTGGTCAAGTATGGTTGACCATGAACATGGTTTACTTTGGTAGATCTTGGTTGACTTTGGGAAGGAAATGTTGTCTATGGTTGACGATTGTTGTTTTTGATGATGGTTGAGTGAGGTTGACCATGACCATGGTTGACTATGGTTGATCAGATTTTATTATGGTTGAACATGCCCATGGTTGGCCTTCGTTGACCATGTGGATGTCATTATGGTGGGCCATGTTGACTATGTTCACTGTAGTTTACTCTGGCACTACTGCATTACTGTTGATCATATTTTGTTCGTCAAATTGCGACATCATGGTTTGTTCGTCACATGCCAACATCATTTTTTGTTCATCACATTGTGAAATCATCTTTTGTTCATCACATGTCGACATAAGGTTTTGTTCATCAAATTGTGACATTATATTTTGTTTGTCACTTGACATCGTAAGGTTATGTTCATCATATTACGATGAAGGTTTATGTTTCTCACGATATGGAATTGGAATAGGTTTATCATAGTTCGATAGTGGGTTATGTTGGTCACATTGCAACATTGGAAAATGTTTGTCACATCAGCACATTGGGTTGTGTACATCAAACTCTGACAATAGGTTTTGTTTGTTCCATTGTGATGTTTGGAAATGTCTATCACATTGCATTTGTTCCATTACAACGCCAATTTATGTTCATCCGATTGTGATATTCGTAATTGTTCGTCACATTGTGATGTGCGTATATATTTGTCGCAATGTGACGTCCATCTATGTTCGTTGCATTGCGATCTTACTATGTTTGGTAGATTGTATTGTTACTATGTTTGGTAGATTGTATTGTTACTATGTTCGACACATTACGATGTTTGGAAATGTTTCTCACATTGGGGTGTCTGTATATGTTCGTCACATTGTGATGTTACTGTGCATGGTAGATGACAAAATTACTATGTTCAATACATTAAAATGTTTGGAAATGTTTGTCACATTGCGACGTCCATATATGTTTATCACATCATGACAGTACGATGTTTGGTAGATTCCAAGTTTACTATGTTTGACACATTGCGATGTTTGGAAGTGTTTGTCACATTACGATGTGAGGATATGTGTGTCACCTTGCAATGTGAGGAAATGTTTTCCATATTGCAACGATAGGGTGATGTGGGAAACATTGTGACATGTATTTATGTTTGTCACATTGTGACATATTGTTATGTTTGACACATTGTGACGCTACTATCCACATTGCAACAACATGCCTATTTTCATTAGATCACGGCGTCAGTATGTTTCGTAGATTGAAATGTTACTATGTTCATAAAATTGCGACGTTACAATGATCGTCATATTGCAACACTATATTTTCATCACATTTCAATGTTATGTGTGTTCGTCACGGTGTGACTTTAGTATGTTTGGTAGATTTCAAGTTTATTATGTTCAACACATTGCGACATTTGAAAATTTTTGTGACATTGTGACTTTGGAATAAGTGTGTCACAATGAAACACTAGCAAATGTTCATCACATGGTGAATTTCATCATATTGGCCAACAATTAACAATGTTCATCATATTGGCCAACAATTAACAACGTTTGTCACATTGCGACGTTGGAAGAAATGCGTCACAATACAACATCAATAAGTCTTCATCACATTGTGACGATAAGATGATGTGTGAAACAATGCGACGACATGCCTATCCATATCCATATATGTTTGACACATTGTGACGTTTGGAATTTTTTGTCACATTATGATGTATGCATATCTTTGTCACTGTGCGACGATTCAAAGTGTTTGTCACGTTGTGACATCAATATATGTACATCACATTGAAATGTGAGGAAATGTTCATCATCTTTCAATGACAGGGAAATGTGGGATACATTGCAACCTTTGTTTATGTTCTTTACATTGTGACCTTACTATCCACATTGCGGCGACATGCCTATGCATGTCATATTGTGACATTACTATGTTTGGTAGATTGCAATTTCACTATGTTCATCACATTGTGACTTTAATATGTACATCACATTGGAATGTTATATGTTCATCACATTGTGTCATTAATATGTTTGGTACATTGAAAAGTTAATTTGTTTGACACATTGCGATGTTTGGAATTGTTTGTCACATTGCGACGTTAGAATAAGTGTGTCACATTGCAAAATAAGGAAATGTTCATCACATTGCAATGACAGGACGACGTGCACTATAGTGAAATGTCTATTTATCTTACGATGACATGCCTATGTTCATCACATTACGACATCAATTTATGTTCATCACATTGCAACATTATTATGTTCGTTAGATTGCAACATTACTATGTTTTTCATTGTCCAATGTTAATATGTTCGAGAGAACGCAACATTACTATGTTCATCACATTGTAACGTCTTGTTTTGTTATTCATATTGCAATGTCGGTGGCATGTCCATTCCCACACATTATGTAAAGTAATCTTTGGTGAATCTTAAAAAAAAAATTAATGCGATATAGGAACCTTGAACTAGGGAAAAGCGATTTTCATATTCAACCATTTTAGTGTCACAAAGATGACCAATTATTTAATGTCATGGTGTTTTATTTATATATTTAATTTTATTTTTATATTTTATAATGAAATAAATTCTTCATGGAATTTTTTTTTATAATGGAATCTTTAAAAAAGATATTTATATCTTTCCACAAATACGAAATATCTTAAATTCAACAAAAATATAAAATGTGGTCTTTCTTAATATATTTTTAGTAGACATTTGGTTTTTATATTTTCTTGATATAATAAAAATAATGTTGACATTGTATTTTCTTAATCAAATAATTAATATTAATATTCTATTTTTCTTCATATAATAACTGTATTCAAAATTTCTTATATAAATTTTTTGTTTATATAATTTGTTTTATTTTATTGATACAATAAATGCAATCAAATAATTATATGATGTCACATTCTTTTACATTACATGTTTATTTTTTTACTTTTTCTTAATCAAATTTAAAATTTACTATGGTGGCTAGTTGATTGCCATGTCTGAGTGATTAACAAAGATTAAGATTTAGTAGTCTCTCTCAAATCTATGATCCAAATTTTATAACATAGAGTTTGTATTGTTTAAAATGTGAAAACTCATGGCTATTATTACTTTCCATTTCTCCGACAACGTATCACTTACTCTCCACTTCCTCCATTGTTTTCCCTCCCCCGTCGCTTTCATCTCCACTTACTCAACCATTTCCTCCCGTATTTCATCAAGACCATGTTCGTTGTTGATTTCAATTCCTCACCATCCTAGATGGATTTCCTGTAGTTATTGTTAACTGCCAGGTAATTGTATGAGAATTTCTCGCAACTTGAGCATGGAGCGATTTTTAGCACAGCTGCATGACTCAAGAAAGCATGGAGCGGTTTTAACACATACACGAGTAAGCATCGGCTTCTGTTTAAACCCTATATTTACAAAAAATAGATATAACTTTGTCTTTTGCAATCAACCATATTCCTTTGGATTCACGCTGAGGGTTTACTGGACAATATCCATAATGGAGTCACACAAAAATGTTGAAATTGTTCCAGCATTGTCTTTTGTTCAAACCTTAGAGTTAAAGAAACAAATATAACACATTCTTTAACTTCTAGGTAATTGTATGAGAAAGTCTCGCTTTCACTTTCAACTTGAGCGTGCAGGGGTTTTTAGCACAGTCGCCTGATTCCAGTAAGCATGGAGCAGTTTGAGCACAGTTGCGAGTAAGAATTGGCTTCACTTTAAAAATATATATATATATTTTTATTTTGCGATCAACCAAACTCCCTTAGATTCACATCGACCACGTTCGTCGTTGATTCCAATTCCCCACCATCCTCGATCGGTTTCCTATAGTTATTGTTAACTGCCAGGTAATTGTATGAGTAAGCATTGGCTTCGGTTTAAACCCTATATTTACCAAAAACAAATATAAATTTGTCTTTTGCAATCAACCAAACTCCTTTGGATTCACGTCAAGGGTTTAATGGACAATCTCAGTAATTGAGTCACAGAAAAATGTCATAGAGTTACATAAACAAATATAACTGTCTTTTCCAATCAGCCAACAACTGTCGATTCGAGGTATTTTCATGTCCAAACATTGTCATTAGAATTTTAAATTTGAGTTTTTATTTTTATTTTCATGTACGGACATTGTCAATTAAGTTTTGCAAATATTCTATTTTAAGATAGGGTTAAAATATTTTAAGTTATGGAATTATTTTTATGTTCAGACATGGTCATTGTCATTTGTATTTGCAACTATTTTAAGCAACCCTGTATGAACAAAATTTTATGCAGAACTTAACTCATTCTTATTCTTTAACACCAGAGTGATATTCCCATTGAGAAAGTTTTATTTTGATCCAAGTGAAAAAAACTAAATGCATGACTCTTTAATCATTTTGGATTTTACAAAGTATTGAGACTGGTTTGATCCTATTAAAAACAATGAGCAGAGGACACTATCAGTGTTCCAAGAAAACACAGTGAGCAGCGGACACCTATCGACCTTCAGCAACAACGGGTGAGGCAGTTGCTGTAGATTTTAATATAAATTACCATGTCTTAGTCAAACTCTCTAGAAGAATCATTTTTATTGAGTTCATTACGCCTAGTATAACTATAGGAGATGGGCACATTTAATAGAGTTTTAGCTTTTAATCCATTTTTTGATGGACAAGATTAAATATGGATGGAATATTCTTCATCATCACAACAAATGAAGGGTTATAATTTCATCTATTAACTTCCTAGATTTTACTCACAACAAATTAAGGGTTATAATTTCATCTATTAACTTCCTAGATTTTACTCACAACAAATTAAGGGTTATGATTTCATCTATTAACTTCCTAGCTTTTACAAAGACATATAGATGATTTTAATGGTGGAATATGTAGACTGTGAAATATGGTTGGCGTTTCATTTTGTTTTGTTTTTAAGAATGTGACACGATTATTTGATTTTTATTAATTTAATTAGGTCTAAAGGTGTACACCTATTGGAAATGGGCACAATTAATGGTCTTTTAATCTAAAATCTTAATCTGATGGTTAACAATTGAAGATGTAGGCATATTCTTAGTCTTCCTCCTAAATCAATGAATGTAATTTATTGTTCATAACTTCTTTGCATTTATGAATGCATCCCTTAAGGTGTTTATTTTTTCACATTTACCTAATCATATTAAGAAATTACTAAGGCCATATGATTATGAGATTAGATTATTAACATAGATTAATATATGTGCAAGCCACGTTTAATTGAACTATTAATCTGCACTATGGATTTTGGTGGGCCTCCACCATGGATTTTGGTGGGTCTGAGTTTTACCAGTCGTAAACCTTTATGCGTTTAGGAGCCGTGCGAGTTAGCCATTGTGCTAATATAATATATGTTATTGTTTTTTTTATATTATGTCTTTAAAAAAATTTGTAATCAAATATTAAATATAATATTTTTTTTCTTGATATAATAATGTGTTTTTCTATATAATAAATGTAATCAAATATTCATGTTTTTGATAATTAAATAATAAATAAATATTTTATAAATATAATAAAATGATTTTCTTAATATAATAATAATCAACTATTAATAATTAATATTCATAATAATAATCAAATATTAAATATAATATTTTTTTCTTGATATAATAATGTGTTTTTCTATATAATAAATGTAATCAAATATTCATGTTTTTGATAATTAAATAATAAATAAATATTTTATAAATATAATAAATTGGTTTTCTTAATATAATAATAATCAACTATTAATAATTAATATTCATAATAGTTTTTATATAATATAATAATATATTAATAATTTATGGTACAATATAATATTATTAATAATTAATATTCATAATAGTTTTTATATAATATAATAATATATTAATAATTTATAGTATAATGTGATGTTTTATATATAAATACTTATATAAAAGAATGTTTCATAATTATTAATATTAATAATGGTTTTTTTATATAATATAATAATATATTAATAATTATAGTATAATGTAATGTTTTATATATCAAATAATAAGTATAGAAAAAAA
>SNQJ01S0058152.1:1936-33553 GCA_010110895.2 Picea sitchensis
GGAAGATGGACATTTGAAGTTGGAAAAGATACACACTAGCCAAAATCCTGCAGACATGTTAACAAAGGGAGTAACCAGGGAGAAACTGAGTTCCTACTCAGTTTCAGTTGGTATTCAAGAATGAATATGAAGATGATAAATTTTCTAGGTCCAGGAAGGATCATAGTCCAACATATACAACAACAGTGGAGTTTTTGAGATCATTCGCCAAGTGGGATATTGTTGGTTGTGGAGCCTGATTATCTTCCTGATTCAGAGGTCTTTGTTTTCAATCATGTTTATACCCCATGAAGACTTTAAACCCCAGAAGAATGTACACTCCTCCATGCGGGGGAGTGTAGAGGGGGGCTACCCCCTCGGTAGGGTCCGGGGGAAAGCGACCCCCCAACAAGGGTTCGAGGGACAACGTTCCCCGATGGGAGTTCAGAGTCGAAGCCCCCTAAGGAAAAATTGCCTTATAAATGTATATTGTAATTTCATTGTAAATCTAGACCGTTCACTATAAGGTCGCAGATATGACAGTAGAAGTTATGTTAGGGTTTTTTTACCTAGAAGGAAACCCTCTTTTATGAGGGAAATGTATTGCAGCTATGTATCATTGCAAATATTGTATTCTGAGAGAGGATACTATGAGAGAAAGCAGAGGAAGTTACAACGAGTGTGTTGTAGGTTGTATCCCTTCAATTGTTGGATAATAATAAAGGAAGGACCTGGAAATTTCTCTGGTGGACGTATCCCACACTGGGTGAACCACATATATCTCTATCTCTATTGTATTGTGTATCTTCTGTGTTTTATTTCAGCATTTGTTTTATTTTATTTCTCTGCGATCCTATTTTTCTAACACTGATCAAGTTTCACTTTCTATGAGAACATGTTTATAAAGAAGAACATCAAGCTAGATTACATTGGGACAAAAGAGTAGATAGTAGATATCTTCACCAAACCCCTTTCAAGGGATACTTTTGAGTATCTTTGAAATAAAATTGGAGTAGTTTTTGCCCCTCAATCATCCACATAGAATCAGGGATAATAAGACAAGGGGGAGAGATGCAAAAGACTTGAAGAATACAAGTAAAGAATATTTTGAATTATTTTCATATACATCAGAGTTTTTACACGAGGAAACACCATGAAGAGAAAGAAGAGTATTGTAGACATGGGGAGAGAAATAAAAAAGGCATGGCAATAAATGATAATTACCCCTTGTCATTGATGATAAAGGGGGAGAGAGAACAAAGGCATGGACACATAGAGAAAGAAAAAATGCATAAAGATAACTCACTCATGGATGGTATAGTTGATCAAGGAAAAGGTCATGAAGGATGGTGTAAATGTAGGTAACTCACTCATGGATGTATAGTCCTTGAAATTCCATTGCCGGTTATAGGTGGAATGCCACATGGTTCTTCACGGTTGAGGAGTTATGGCCTTGTGAAGTTAGAATCCCTGAAGAATGGTCAAGCAACCCCTAGTTAGTTACAAGTCTTTAGTGAAAGGGTAAATTGGTTGTAAAAATAAATTCTAGAAGCCCCTAAGTTTAAGGAGAGAGGTTACTTGGAAAAAGTATAAATACACCTCAATGATTCACTCATATGCACATTCACTCACTCATTTGATTGAATATCTTCTAGTGAACTAGTGATCTATTTGGAAAGTTAACGACGATGAAACATAGGTAGCAACAAGTGAGGAGTGCAGGATTTTTGGGGTTGTAGTGAAGAGGGAAAATATCTTAGGAAACCCTAGTTTAGTTGAACCCTTCGGGTCAGACTACTAGTGTCCCATGAGGCATCCTGCTGGTTTCTTAGGGCTCGTCACGTGATGCCCCATGTGACATGATGTATTAGTCCTGCGAGGACAAGACATATTTGAGGGTGATGCTTGTACCAGGTCCCTAAGGTCAGAAGTAAGCTTACAAGTCATATATACTAAGTATGAGGTAAGATACATAATTATTGATATGCTTATGTGTTTGTTGTGATGGTTATACTTGGGTATGGTATGATGCATGCTTGAGGTATGTTTGATTTGGCACATGATTGAGATACATAATGATGGTTGATAGAGGTATATTCTTATACCTGGTTATGATATGATTGTTATGGTTCAAAATTGATATGTGGATGTATGGCTGAGGTATACACTTGATGTATGGTGGCATATGCATGAGGCACATGCTTTGGTTATTTGAGGCTTTTCATTGATGGTATGGTATAGGTCTATACATGATTCATGCTATGGTATATGGTACTAGTTCTATATGTAGATGATGCTATGGTACATGATATATGATGTTATGGTATCTACATTTGGCATATCTTATGGTACCTGATTGATGCATGTTATACTACATTTGTTGGTACATAATATATGCATGGTATGGTACATGTTTTGGTATAACAGGTTGATGGTACAGTGACAGTGACAAGTTAGATACAATGACAAGTTGATTTGACAGAGTCAGTGACAGTGATAAAGAAAGTGAGAATGGTAGTGATAGTGACAGTGACAGTGACAGTGATAGTGACAATTAGTCTACATTTATATTTCAGGGCAGCAGGACGAGGAAAGGAAAGGGGGTTGTAGCCTCCTTCCGGTTGGTGTCGGAGAACTGAGAGAGTTGGAGCTTCCTTCAGGTTGGAGCATGCAAATTAGGGGGTTTTAGCCTCCTTCTGGTTGGATCCAAAGAATTTAGGGAGATGTAGCTTCCCTTAGGTTGGATCCTATAAATAGGGGGTCATAGTTGCCTTCCAGTTGTAGTTGGAGAATTGGTAAGTTGGTGCTTCCAATGAATGTAATATTTGATAGATAAGAAAGAATTGTGTGGTTTTCTCCCATTTGGGTTTCCACATAAATTATGGCATACCGTGTATTTGATGTGATGTTGCTCATGTTTATATGCTTATGATATAATGATGATACATTGATGATATACTATTGATAAATTTGACATTTATATTTGTGGATAAAAGTGGTAAAAGTGCTCATACTTATTCACCCCCCCTCTTAGTATTCCAACACCTTCTCCTATGAGAGCTTACATTAAATCAGTGGAAAAGTATCACTGGCCTATTTGTAATGATGTTTCCCTCTTTTCATGGAAATGACCAGTAAGATAACTCTCTTTCCCTTTTGCTACTAAAGAATTCCATAATTTGGAAAATACAAACATGTAATTATAGCATTACTCAAGGCAACAGAGTGCCAATTCCAGTCCCTCAAACTACTCTTGGTCAATGGACCTTATCCAAGGGAATGTTTTCCTAAATTCCCTCCCATTTTTAGTTGATCATACTATGCCATACTCATATAACTATTATTCACCTATGGATGTCATTTTAACCCATTGGTCTTCTACAAATGCCTAAGAATTTTCCTTACTCCAAACTTTAAACCAAAATATCATTAATCATTCTTCCTTACCCTCACAAGGTCCTATGTTATCCACAACATTAACATTTTATTTATGTTGTCAAAATTTATGTTGATATCAAGACATCATTATTTCAAATGCCTCATCAATAGACCATACTTTAGATCCAACCTCAGGCTATACTAAATATTTATGTTTGTTATATTCATGTTTAATTTATTTTCATATGCCTTACATCATATTATTTGTGCCAAGAAATTTACCCATGCCTACAATATATATACATTCCAACTGTCAACTTTTGCATTCACATGCCTAGACATGATTTTAGGTTAATAGGTATCATTTTCTTAATACAGTCATGAGCTTATAAATTGCTCATATGCCCATATCACTTTACCTCTTTTGTGAAGGTTATCTTCAATCCAAAGGAATCCTCTTTCTATTTCTTAATTAGATTATCCCAGCTACATGTTTCATTCATTACATGTTAAGTAAAATTAACCTTACAATCTTTCCATTTGTCCTCTGATTATGAAGAATTACACATACATGGTTTGGTCTTTTATGTAAGCAACAATTGATACCGCCAAGGGTTATATTAATCCATATTTAATTCTTTTAACCATAAGGAATTTCCCCTAAGGTTCTTATCCCTCATATAAAAAACCATCATAAATACCAGAGGCTCCATCTTCCCATGCTTAGAGGAAACATTTGAAATTACTAGTTAATTCATTCTTTGAAATTAAGCATCCCGTAACAAGATGTTTCCATTTCAATCATTCACATTTAGTTTTTTTTTTTTTACCCTTAATGCTTGTCAACATATTCCCACTCATGTAGGAGTAGTTATTAGTTTGACAAGGGAAACAACATAATCCTTTGTTGTAACTTAGTAATAATTTCCAAGGTACAATTTCAACCTACACTCATCCTTCTCAAGAAATCTTATGCAGATAATACACAAGATTTTAATGCAAGGAAAATCATTCTAATAGGATCATCTTAGTCTTAATATACAAGTATTTATGACTATTCTACGGCCCATCCAAGTATAGTGTTTGAAATCTTCTCTGATACCACTTTTAAGACACCCAACCCCCTAAGTCCCTTTCTAAGGGATAGGGTATTAAATTTTCACTTTTCCTCGAACATCTCAAGCATATTCCCAAGTGCACCATTTCCTATTGCTCATCAAGAGATTTCTAATGACTGTCACCATGCTCAAAACTGATCTCTTGATCAAAATGTATGGCCTTCTAAGTTTCTCAGGTTTTATTTTGCCACAAGACACTCCATTGCCATGTGGCCCCAACCACTTGTGTCACCCTACTTGGAGCTGACGATTTACCTGCCACATGTTCCATTGGATTCTTGGTCTATCGGGTCCGTCAATTTGACTACTCAGATTCATTCATGATTTCTCTTGTCAGAGTGCTCCCCCTCTAGAGTCTTGTCCCATTTTGACAGACATACTCCAACCATGAGTGACTTCGATGGATCAGATGATCCTCAGAGTTAGTTAATCAATGACTCCAATCATGTTAGAGTCTTTAACTATGTGATGATTAGCACCTACCTCCCTCACTGGAACCTTAGACACGTGGCAATGCCATGAACCACCATCTGAGTCTCTATTTCCACTGTGTACCAACTTCCTGGTGTGACATGTGGCATACATACTCCCACATAACTGTACCTCAAAATTCCAACTTACAATGACATGTGGCATGGTCTTTGTTTGACATGTGGCACCACCCACGTCAAGACACGTGGCTGACGTGGTGCTCAACGTCCCTCCCTTTGGAGTTCACTCATTTTGGTAACTCAGACTACTCCGAAAGGCCCACTTCGATGAATCTCCCTTCAACCAAATCTAATGGTCCTAGAATATCGATAATCAACGACTCTGATTCTATCGGTGCCTCTAACTTGCACGATGATCAACACCCTTTTCTTCTAATTTTCATACTCAATATTGTTGGTTCCATGATAGATCAATGAATATCGTTTACTTGCATCCACCCTCCGACGAATGACCCAGATAACTCCTTAGAGTAATCTCATCAGAGTTTCCCCCCCACTACGACCGCCATTCACTCCGACCATCTCCCTCCAAGAATGACTGAGATCTATCGACTAATAGATCTGAGGCATAGGATTTATAAACGTCTACCAAGGATTCATACCAACCGGATCTCACTCATACCTTCCTACAGATTATAGGCTGACACCTGTCAACCACTGGGACAAGCTGACACTCCTCCTCAAAATGACATCACTATCCCTTTTAACTTTTCCTAAGCAGGACCCAACGTAACATCTGAGTTGACACCCAAGATTCATGGTCCTACCCAACTCTACCACCTAACTTCGATACGTGGCACCAGACCATGTCACATTTCTCTACCTTAAAGAGCCAAATCACCTTGGCACATGGCATGATAATCACCTGACACGTGGACCACCCATGTGGATTGTCATAGTGTACATTTCATCACTAATAACTAGACTTGTCCATCCAGGTGATGACACCTATCCTCCTTGTGACACACTAACTGCCATGATGCAACCTCCGTCACCCTAACATCACTCTCCTTGCATATACTCACCAAGGGAACTAGTAGGACCATGAAGAATCAACGACTCTGACTACTCCATGCCCACCCTTCAATTGACGGTCCATATCTCCTCTCAGGGTTTCCTCCATTGGAGTATATCCATCTAAGGTCACTACGACTGTTGGCACAAGGGAAGACGTAGGGTTCAACGCTTCAACAACGAACCGAAAAAACCCTAACTATCGACCCTTTCGACAACACCTGCGAAGCAGATGAAGTCTCACCCAAGGTAGAGGTAGGGGGTTGTAGGACTCAGGTGTCTACAACCAAGCTGGGACATAGATCTGTGATTACAACACTTAATAGAACACTTAAACAAAAATATGCATTAGTTCTTGAATCTCATTCACATCGCAAATCAAACCCTTAATACAGATCAGTGCAGTAACAATAAAGATAAAGTACTTCCCATCACTTAACACATAGCATTAGATCATATCTAGCATTCATTCACATCATTAAGCACTAAGCTACACCATCAGATGCATTCATTATACATAACATCAACAACACTAAGAAAATAATCACATAAAAAACATCGCAAAAGGCATATCAAGACACAAGATATACGTGGTTCACCCCAGTGTGGGGCTACATCCACCAAATTCTTCTTCTTATTTATTAGTCTTCAAGGTCCTTACATTCTTCTGCTCCTGTGCATAGAGACATAGAGCCCAACTTCGCACTAGATAGGTGATCTGTGCACAAAAAACTAGATCCACCTTCCTCAAAATCAGGTCAAGGCACAAATCCAACTCCTTGATAACACAAAGCCTTACACAGTCTGTCTACACAAAGCACTTACAACTTCTTGCACTGAGCCAATATTAACCTACTATGCACTTAGCTACTAGTAGTTATGCACTAATCCGATTATAGTACTTATTACATCGCTAGCTAGTTATTTATACATTTACACAAAGGCCTAAAGCATGGGTAAACCCATGGGTCGACATCCCATACCCGTTACATAAAACCTTAAAACCCTTTTTTGGGTCCACAAGCCCGAAAAACAAGTGAGATCCCGTGATATCCGCTCTGCCTGGGCGTTCCATCTTTGACCAGCCTATCTAAGTCCCAAAAGTGGTCAAACATGACCAATGTTTCCACAAAACTTGGTCAAGGGCCAACAATCCCCCAACACTCATCCCAAGTCACTCAGATCTGGGCAGGGATGCCTCGAAGGCCTCGAGCTTAGCTCAAGCTACTTCGAATTGCTGCTTCACTAGAGCCTCCTACTTGGAGAAATCCTAAATTACTTTCTCTGTAACATTCCCTTCCAGGTGATGTTCTACCATCGCAACTACTTGGTCTAGCTGCGAGCCTTGGCCTTCAATCTCTCCAAAAAGTGTGCAGGATTTGTCCTGTATCGGTTGGAGTCTCTGTGTCACCTCCATGAATTTTCTCTAGATAACAGTAATCTACTGCTAGACTGCACACTTTTCCTATGATCTTTTCATCTTCTCGACTACAATAAGCAACTTCATTTGTGCTTTCACGTTGGACGCCTGCTATTTTGCCTCCTGGAGCTGTGCTTCCAATTTCCTCAGCTTAGGATCTTATGCAAGGCACTCATAGGTTTGTGCACTTCGATCACTCAGTTTCTTACACTCTGAGACAAGTGTTCTGATTCTTTCTACTGCGTTCCTGGAAGCTTCCTCCCTTTGGTTGCATACTTCTTGCAGAGTGCTCGACACTGCTTGGATCTCTAGCTCCATTACCCTTGCTTGAAGCTCTTGAATGGCCTCAACGAGCTTCCCCACTTGTATCTTGGCTAACTCTTCTTCCTCCTACACCAATCCTGACACAGAGCGAAGTGCTTTAGTTACTGCGTCTTTGATCGCAATCTGCTCTGCGAGCAGTTGGTCTTTTTCTTCCTGTATCTTCGCATTGTTCTTCTCAAACTTCGCCTGAATTTCATTTTTCTCCTTCTGCGCAACTCGAAGTTTCTCTAGGATCTCCTCCTTTTCTTTCTTCAAGGTCTCTGTGGCCTGCTCCTTTTCTTCTTAGACTCAATGAAGTTGATCTTCTGTTGCATTTTCTAATGTTCATAATTGGGTGGGCTCATCCCCCAATTCTACAATTTCCACTTAAGAAGGCACAATAGGTACTGCACGACTCGAATGGATAACTTGTTTTATGTCCTTGAGCTCCTTCTATATTCTATCATACAGTGTTTCTTGCTTCACTTCATGTCTCTGCAAGATATCCTCTGAGGTGTCCTCCATGGCCGCGATGATGAGATCGACATCGTCCACTGTGAGCACATTATTTGACTGGGGTTTATTGGCTAGGGTATTGTTTCTTACTGAGGGTTTCTGTGAAGAAACCTTCCTTTTATTTGATGTTTCAGCCTCTGTAGGGGGATCCTTCAGCGGTGTAACTTCGAATTTGTCTTTCTTTTCTCCTTCTTCCCCTCCTTCTTCTTGGTTCACTTCGTCTCCTCCTCCTCCTGCAGGTGAGTCAGGCCTACTCTCCTCTGAGGCGATGTCCTGCTCATTGGTTTCTATGTTTTGCACTTCCTCCTTTTTCTTCTTTTTCTTCATGCTGGCCTGCCAATCATGTTCGACCGGGGTCACCAATGGACTTCCTATGATGTCGGGGTCAGAGAGTTCTGCATATTGCATCGGTACAAGGAACTTTGTTGGCCATTCTTTGGTGATATCCTCCATGTCTTCGTCGGTCATCCTGTAATAGGACTACAACTCCTCCTTACTTTCATCCCTGCACACAGTGATGCATATAAAGTGTTGATCTGTGCAGAACTTCGCTAGCGGCCTATAATGATGCAAAGTGTTAGGTGTCATTCATGGGAATGATTTAATGGCACACTTCAGTTGTATTTAGTAAGAATGGAACACCGTGTTCGACTTCCACTGCTTCGCCATGTCGTTTCTATACCACAAAGTGGAGAAACTTGCGGCCAACAACTCTAATGGCTCAACTTCCGGGAAGGCTTCTCCTTCCAACATTTTCCAAGCGACAAATGCGATCAATATCAGTATCCAACTAAAATTAAACTCATATCCCTGATCTTGCGCTTCACAATAGTACTTCTCCAACTCGTTGACGAGGTAGCTCGCCCTGTTCATTTGCATTCCTTCGACGCACTTCCCTGCAAGGTCTACTACAAATCTAGTGACCTGTGTTGGACATTTCTTTCTGACGATATTACCAGCTATAAGATAACAAGATGGGAACACTACTCCATCCTGGATGGAGGCTACCTTGTACCCTCGTTTTCCATTCTCTACATCACCATGGGATTCCTTTATGCATTGCACTAGGGCACGATCTGAAGTATTCCCTTGGTATAAATGGTGAGGATTTGGTCCCTGCATGCTCAGTCCTGTGATGAGGTGGATCAACATTGAATCCACAGTGATGTGCATGTCGAACCAAATATACCTTCCATGGTAGCACGACAGGAGGATTTTAACGCAAGCATTAACCTCCTGATGTCGACCTAAGTGGGGGATATTAATTACATTCAAGATCATTGATTGCACGAGCTCCTTTATCCATGGATGGGAGACTATGCACGACTTCTTCCTAGTCGTCTTCATCAAATACCTATACGGTGAGAGCATTGCATAGTTCTTCCTGTCTTTGAGGTTGAATTCAATGTTCTTCAGCGCTAGGATATGTCCTAACTGGGGTCCAACTACGGGTATCCCCTTCAGGATGTACGTAGTGATCAGTGTGTATTTGAAATCCTGTGGGATGCTGTCGTGGTTAACCACGCCAACCAGAGGCAGGATGTAGTCTGACAAGACCGTCGGGATCTGCTTCACGTTAGCCAGATCGTTGCGGCATTTTATTCGCTTCTTAGCAATGCAACCAAAATGTCGTACAGTTGATGGGGATGCTTGGAATCCTCTAGTCGATGATGTTTGTATTCCCATAGACATGACTCTCTCTTTCATGAGGTCTACAAGTATCTCTTCCACAGTCTTTTATAACGCGCTATGTTCACCCAACATTCACACTTGTAATAAAATAAATCGAGTAGAAAAATGAACAAGTAAGATACTCAAATGAATGGCAAGGTATAGAAAGCACAATGCGATATGAAATCGATTCTCTGTAAGCTCAGATATCTCAGTTTTCAAAAAGTGGTCCCGACGCAGCGTCTGATGGGTTAAATAAGCAACGTCATAACATATTCCTCCAATGGTTATGAATGCCTCAATCAATACGAATCCGTCCGTTATGGTGCCGTCTCAATGGTCCAATGACGATGTTTCCGGAAATAACTACGTTTCTAGCCATTCCAAAGCGTCATTCTAATGGTCGGGGAACCTCCAACGATCATATAGATTCACCGTGGCAAAGCCCCATTATGCGTCATTCTGCTATTCCGATGAAGTTCTAGTTCTACATATCTTGCTCCTGCGAAGTATTTTATGGAATTTCCCGTAGTTTTTCTAACTTGGATTTCTTCTTACTAAGATTCCTTGCCTTCTTTCCTGTGATCTGATTCTCTGGATTCCTCTTTCCATTCTTATTCTTATATTTTCTTAGCATGGTAACTTCGCACTGCCGATGTTCTTTCAAAGGGTTCAAAGGTAATATCTCTTTGCTTACTAGGTCCTGGGTGGACATACTTTCTTCTTGCATGGATAGTCCTTCAAACCTTCCTACGCTCTTTCAAAGTTGGCAGCTACTTCTCTTTCATTCTGCTGCTTCGACTCAACTTTTCATTCTTCTATTAGTCGATCTATTCTTCGAGCTATGAAATCCCTTAGTTGTTTCTTTTTATTTTCTGTGGCGTCCTCCTCTGCTTTCCTTCTTTCCTTCTGATTTGATCCTTCTCAATCCAAGTCTTTCCTAGTAAAAGTGGAAAAGGGGTGTTGTTCTCAATAAACCTAATAACTTCAAAATCCTCTTCTGTCGATATCTCATGATCAATCATAGGTATATTAGTAACTCTTCCACATAGGGTTATCATCTTTCCTTTAAACAAGCCTATCCTTCCCAATGAAGGCATCATAGCAGGCTTCCCCAAAGTTTCCCAAGTTCTTTCTGGCATAATATTCACATGTGTTTCTTCATCCAATACACAACCTATGTCGACGTATTCTATTCTTGTAACTATGCATTGTTTTTCTTCCAGGATCTCTGGTAAACTAATGTCTCTGTGACCATCTGTTTCTTCTTTTAGTTGTATTAACATAGTCTCTGAATATTTTTATGTATGGCTCTGTAACGTATCCTTAGTCTCTTGAAATTATTTATAGTTTTCTTGTCTCTTGTTCATCTTTTCAAATTTAGAAATCATCCTAGGGAAATCCTCAACCTCATGACCAATAGCTTTACAACAAAGACAATTAGGACCTACACCAGGGAATTCTTTAGCAAGATGTCCCAATCTTCTGCAATTATAACACAGTGTCAATCCTCTCTTTATTTTAAATAAGCCCTAGTCTTTCCTGTACTGCGCACTGGGATCACATTGCTGTACCTGCAATCTGCAAAAATTCTTTCTAGGTTCTTGCATCCACTTATTAGTCCAAAAATTCTTTCCATGCATAGGAATGCCATATTTTTCTCTATTTCTATCAAATTTATTCAGATCAACTCTTTCTTCTAACTGTGCCCTAGATTTCAGACTAGAACAAAATCTCTCAAACATACCTAGATTCATACTTTCGAAGAAAAAATTTCCACTTATCTTACCTTCACTAGAGCACAAAGATTTAATATCTTACCTCTTTATTTCAGATCTGCTTTCTTTCCTTAGCATAGATATTTACAAGTCAAGTAAAATACTGCACAGTACAACAACAGATCTATGCACAAAGATTTCTCTTTTATTCAGTTCCCAACAATCACAGTTTTAGGTTCTGACAATGGAACCATTTTTTGGCACAGGGGAAGACCTAGGGTTCAACGCTTCAACAACGGACCAAAAAAACCCTAACTACCGACCCTTTTGGCAACACCTGCGGAGAAAATGAAGTCTCACTCGAGGTATAGGCAGGGGGGGATTCAAAACTCAGGTGTCTACAACCAAGATGGGACACATATCTGTGATCACAACACTTAATAGAACACTTAAACAACAATATGCATTAGTTCTTGAATCTCGTTCACATCGCAGATCAAACCCTTAATAGAGATCAACACAGTAACAATAAAGATCAAGTACTTCCCATCACTTAGAACATAGAATTAGATTAGATCTAGCATTCATTCACATCATTAAGCACTAAGCTACACCATCATATGCATTCATTAAACATAACATCAACAACACTAAGCAAATAATCACATAAACAACATCGCACAAATCATATCAAGACATAGGATATACGTGGTTCACCCCAGTGTGGGGCTACATCCACCAACTTCTTATTCTTATTTATTAGTATTCAATCTCCTTACATTCTTCTGCGCCTGTGCACAGAGCCACAGATCCCAACTTCGCACTGGACAGGTGATCTACACACAATGCACTAGATCCACCTTCCTCAAAATCAGGTCAAGGCACAAAGCCAACTCCTTGATAGCACTAAGCCTTACACATTCTGTCTGCACAAAGCACTTACAACTTCTTGCACTGAGCCAATATTAACCTACTATGCACTTAACCACTAGTAGTTATGCACTAAGCCAATTCTAGTACTTCTTACATCGTTAGATACTTATTTATACATTTACACAAAGGCCTAAAGCATGGGTAAATCCATGGGCTGAAATCCCATACGCGTTACATAAACCCTAAAAACCCTTTTCTGGGTCCAAAATTCTGAAAACAAGTGAGATCCCATGATCTTCACTCCGCTTGGGTGCTCCATCTTCGACTAGCCTGTCGAAGTCCCAAAATTGGTCAAACATGACCAATGTTTCCATGAAACTTGGTCAAGGGCCAAAAACGACCATCGAAATCTAATGGTACATGTCGCAATGGATCCAAAGGTCTTAAACCACTCGATCCAATAGTCTGGATCTATTCGAGGTATGTAACTGCATGATAGTTAATTCATTCTAGGTTCCCCTTTCCTCAAATCATGGACTAATATGTGTCTTCCTCTAAGGCATGCTCGTCGCTACGTTGGTACATTTGGACACATGGCATGATTTTAAATGTCCACCTATCATGTCAAGCAACATCGAGACTCACAATAATCAGTGTCTCAAATATCCAATTAGCCTTGACATGTGGCTCGACATCCACATGAAGTGTGGATCCTCCCATGGTTTGATGTGTGGGCTGACGTGGATACACATGTCCTCACAGGGTACCGTGGCTTATCCAACCAGGTGTTGACACCTATCCACTGTGAAGTGGTTGGGTGATGTCACTCTCCTCCCTGTTACTCACCAAGGGTTTGGTGGAATTTCATGACAATTCAATGGTTGAGTTCGCGTCAAGCCCACTCTTGATCAATGGTCTACGATTGATCTTGGAGTCTCCTTTGTTGGAGCTTCACCACAACCCATTATTGATTTATTCTGACGACTCATTCTCCGACCAACGATCAAGATTTTTCCTGGCTCCCACCCACCAAAGAATCAATGACTCTTATGGGAACATAGCCTCTTCTATCAGATTCATACACAATCCTTCTCCTTGGTACTCTGACTACATCACCCTTAGATGAAGGGACATGATCTCATCGCTACGATGATTCAACGATTATGACTCTATCAATATTTTCTGCACTTTAACAGTCTGAATCTAGACTTATCAATTTTCAAGGGTCCTTCTAAGTGTTTCCTTACTCTTACTAAGCCTTCAAGAGCTCTTTCCTTTCCCTGAAAACCACTAAGTCTCTTCCTTTTTCCACTTAGGTGGAGATTTGTGTTCCACTTACTGTCTATGACAGGTTAGGGGATTCCACAACAAGATTAAGGATCTCTAAATTACATAGGGACCTTCTATAGGCATTGAGACCTTCCAATTCCTATCTTAGGGTACTATCTATTCCTTCTAGTTAAGGTTAAAGTCCTACGACCTTCCAAGGATTTGGAGTCCTTTCTTTCTTCGAATTCCTAGGAGATAACTCTGACTTAATAACCTTCATTTAGCCTCCTTCGAGCCATTATTGAGGGTAAGTTATCATGCTACAATGATTCTCAACCCACAACACACACATGAATCAAACATACAAGCTTGAGGGATTCTCAATGGAATAACACCAAAAGTCATAAATCAAGCACAACTATTTAGGATTACAAACGCAACAACCAACCATATATTTCAGTTCATTTACACAGGGAACAAAATTACTTATCCGTTTCAATTGATAACCATCCAAATGATGGTGGGTGTTAACCTTTCCTCCCAACCATAGGATCATGCGTGCTTGGACTCTTTTCTCTAGCCAAAGCCATGATACCACCAATAAATTCACTCAGGTTCACCTTTTCTGAAAGTTTAGAACCCCCATTTTTTTTATCTGAGACCTGTGTCTCTCTCTTTCTCTGCCATATGTGTGTTCTATCCTTTCCTATCTCTAATATGCATGTAGTTATCTCCTGTTTCCTATTTCACGCACCCCCATGAAGGTTCTCGATATGCTCTGCTTCCTTATGTCAGAAGGAACCCGTGGGTTAAATTGGGCCACAGACTTGGTACGCTATTGTACCTTTGGCTGGAAGCCTCTGCTATCCTAGCCAGATTTCCCCATCCCTGTATTCATTTAGGGCGGTTGGTTTCTCAACCAAAAATCCTCCCTCATTAAATGATTTTTTCTTGAAATCATGACTGAGGGAATTAACTTATTATTTTCCAAATCAACTATTTCAGCAAGGAGGATTGGGTCATCTAAGCATGATGAACCCCTCTCTAGTTTTCCTAACTCTTTCCCTTAGTGGTATCATGGCCAATAATTTTAAGGCTTCACCCCATTGTCAGTTGGTTGGCATTTTCAATCAAATAATATAATTACATTTAAGAACTAGGGGAAACAAGGGTATTACAATGATCAAAAAATGGATAGAACCTATACAACACTTGATTTGAAAATATCACGAAGTTCAACACCACTTTCTTATTCAAAGATCTTTTATTAACAATGTTTATAGCATGAAAGTGATTTATCTTACTCAAGAAAACACTTTAACTAATGATCATAACTTGCATAATCCATCTTACATAAGCAAATTCATAATCACTTTATTAATGCTCAAATGATTCAAGTACAATAAAAGGAATTTACAATATAGGTGCTAAAGATGCCTTTCAAATATGATGTTCTCGCATAAAAGGGACATCACCCTTGCATTCCTCGTGAAAAACTAAGAAATTTGAGTACAAATTTGGCTTTAATTTGCTTACAGTGCTCCAGAATCCCCTTGGAACCCAAAATATTACAATAACATTTTGTTTGTTTACTCAAATGCAGAAACATAGTGCATCGTTGATTTCCTGGTAATTTTTTTTTCAAAATTGATATAAAATACTTAAAATTCCATCAAGGTACCATTTGGAACACTTTATAGTGTAGCCTCATAGGCCTTGTACCTTTGGCATGCATTACGAGACTAAAACTCTGCATAAAAATTGTGTGAAACAAAAAAACATTGTGTGTCTTCTGCCTTGGGGTGTGTTCCATTAAATAGGCCTCCCCTCTTAACCAAATTCTGTAACTTCTGGTTGGCATTAATTGCAAGTTGTTTGGATTTTGCAACCAAACCCCAAGTGTAGGGGAGTTGGTTAAAAATCTTGGCACACAAAGTGGAGGTCAGGGGTTCTATTCCCCATGACCTTTTTGAAATTAGTTATAACATATAACTACATGTTATTTAAAACATATATAATTGTAACTCACCATGCACTTTTTTGTGATAGATCCCCACGCTATGGTGTTGGTTATATGGCATGCAACATGATCAAGGGCCAAGGGTCGAGGGCTTGGGCCCTCGGTCCTTTGGCCACCCATATGAAACTTTGTTTAAACTTAATTATATATTAAAGTACATACTTGTCAAGTGATAATGCGGTGGCATGTTGGTAAAGTTGGCTATGTGAAGGCGTAGAGGCTAGGGAGGTCACGGGGTCGATTCCCCTAGACTCCATAAATTTTACATCACATTAACCATTATTGTCCAATGAGGGGTCACCTCGTGGTGACCTCTCATTGGCTCTTCCAATGCCACATGTCAACATTTGATTGAACTAATTGTCTTCCACTTGTCAACCTACCATTCGTTCACCTGGAGGTATGACTACCAACTCAGCTATTACCACGTCACTTGTACGATGCTATGTGTCACTCTGGAGCTCCCACTTTTCAACCTTTGAGCCTACCATGTGATTCTCTCTGAGCTTTCCACGTGTCTCTTCAGGGTTTACTTTTATCATGGTTGACCTAAAATTTTTCCAACCATAACGTTTTCATACAAAATCTGTTTGACTTGTCATTTGTGTCATTGGAAAGATGACGACGAGCTCTTCACAATGTTGTCATTTTATTGAAATTTTGAGACGATCAAATTTTGATCTTTTTTTACCCTTTCTGGATCCCTATGAGCGTTCCAGATCCTCTTGGACCTCTGTGAGTGTTCCTGGATCATCCTAGATCATTGCTCCCCACTGGGAAGCTTTTGTACCACCAAATTATTTTCATTCAGACATTAAATGAGGGAGATGCCTATGCACTTGACCCGTGTCTTTTCCCCATGCTTGGACCAGTTGAGTCATTACAATTAGTTGAATAACAAGGATGAATGCTAAAATAATGATGCTAACATAATAAATCATTCTGAGACTTCCATATCTATCTGCATTCATTTTTTCCACTACTGGCCATGCACAAAATATCAACCATAGTAATGAACATATAGATGCTACTAAAAATAAATTAACAACATTCCTTTTCTTTCTAGAAAAATCCTTGTCACTTATCAGCTTAAGAAACATTCCATGCAAGTGATCTTCATGTGGAAAATTTGGGGAATTATGAAACAATTCATGACTAGGAGATAACTTGACTATTTCATTATTATATTCCAAATCATACCCTTCACTTTATTTTGCATACATCATAGAAAAATTCTTTCTTGCATTCACAACACCTACAACTATAATTGATGTCTCGTCACCTGATTCAGATCCCAAATCTTGTTGGATTGTGACAAAAAACTTTTGTTTTCCTTTGCCTCCATATTTTTTAGGCCTTAATTCAGTATGCAACTTCCAACAATGATCTTCATCATTCCCTTTTTTCTTGCAATGAGTACATGTGAGCTTTGTTTCTTCCTTCTTTGTTGTAGCTACATGTTTCTCTTTTCCCTTGTTCTTATTTCCCTTATTTTGAGAAAAATCCTTGGAGGAACCATCTTTAGCATCCTCTCCCTTGAACTCAAGATGCATAGCTTGAAAACATATCAAAATTAGTGGGATTTAACAAAATATGAGTATGATGAATGTAACTATGCAAAGAACCAATGTATTTCAGAGGGGTTTCTGTAGAATGTAATGGAATATTTTAAGCCAATGATTTCTTCCTAAACTCCTCAGTAAAATGCCACACACCCTATCCTTTTCCTTTCCTCAGATATTTCCATTCCATAATTTCCTTTTGTTGATATTCCAAAGGATAAAATTGTTACCTGATGCAACTTTGAATTCTGACCAAGAGGAGATGTAACATCCCCATTATAATCCCTAGTTTAATTAATGCTTATGTGGATGTAATATGTGGCTACATCCAAGCGTTGTAATATGCGAATTGTATTTCAATGTTTTAATAATAAAATTTGATGCAAGNTTTCTTAATTAGATTATCCCAGCTACATGTTTCATTCATTACATGTTAAGTAAAATTAACCTTACAATCTTTCCATTTGTCCTCTGATTATGAAGAATTACACATACATGGTTTGGTCTTTTATGTAAGCAACAATTGATACCGCCAAGGGTTATATTAATCCATATTTAATTCTTTTAACCATAAGGAATTTCCCCTAAGGTTCTTATCCCTCATATAAAAAACCATCATAAATACCAGAGGCTCCATCTTCCCATGCTTAGAGGAAACATTTGAAATTACTAGTTAATTCATTCTTTGAAATTAAGCATCCCGTAACAAGATGTTTCCATTTCAATCATTCACATTTAGTTTTTTTTTTTTTACCCTTAATGCTTGTCAACATATTCCCACTCATGTAGGAGTAGTTATTAGTTTGACAAGGGAAACAACATAATCCTTTGTTGTAACTTAGTAATAATTTCCAAGGTACAATTTCAACCTACACTCATCCTTCTCAAGAAATCTTATGCAGATAATACACAAGATTTTAATGCAAGGAAAATCATTCTAATAGGATCATCTTAGTCTTAATATACAAGTATTTATGACTATTCTACGGCCCATCCAAGTATAGTGTTTGAAATCTTCTCTGATACCACTTTTAAGACACCCAACCCCCTAAGTCCCTTTCTAAGGGATAGGGTATTAAATTTTCACTTTTCCTCGAACATCTCAAGCATATTCCCAAGTGCACCATTTCCTATTGCTCATCAAGAGATTTCTAATGACTGTCACCATGCTCAAAACTGATCTCTTGATCAAAATGTATGGCCTTCTAAGTTTCTCAGGTTTTATTTTGCCACAAGACACTCCATTGCCATGTGGCCCCAACCACTTGTGTCACCCTACTTGGAGCTGACGATTTACCTGCCACATGTTCCATTGGATTCTTGGTCTATCGGGTCCGTCAATTTGACTACTCAGATTCATTCATGATTTCTCTTGTCAGAGTGCTCCCCCTCCAGAGTCTTGTCCCATTTTGACAGACATACTCCGACCATGAGTGACTTCGATGGATCAGATGATCCTCAGAGTTAGTTAATCAATGACTCCAATCATGTTAGAGTCTTTAACTATGTGATGATTAGCACCTACCTCCCTCACTGGAACCTTAGACACATGGCAATGCCACGAACCACCATCTGAGTCTCTATTTCCACCGTGTACCAACTTCCTAGCGTGACATGTGGCATACATACTCCCACATAACTGTACCTCAAAACTCCAACTTACAATGACATGTGGCATGGTCTTTGTTTGACATGTGGCACCGCCCACGTCAAGACACGTGGCTGACGTGGTGCTTAGAGTCCCTCCCTTTGGAGTTCACTCATTTTGGTAACTCAGACTACTCCGAAAGTTCCACTTCGATGAATCTCCCTTCAACCAAATCTAATGGTCCTAGAATATCGATAATCAACGACTCTGATTCTATCGGTGCCTCTAACTTGCACGATGATCAACACCCTTTTCTTCTAATTTTCGTACTCAATATTGTTGGTTCCACGATAGATCAATGAATATCCTTTAATTTCATCCACCCTCCGATGAATGACCCAGATCACTCCTCAGAGTACTCTCATTAGAGTTTCCCCCCCACTAGGACCTCCATTCACTCCGACCAGCTCCCTCCAAGAATGACTGAGATCTATCGACTAATAGATCTGAGGCATAGGATTTATAAACGTCTACCAAGGATTCATACCAACCGGATCTCACTCATACCTTCCTACAGATTATAGGCTGACACGTGTCAACCACTGGGACAAGCTGACACTCGTCCTCAAAATGACATCACTATCCCTTTTAGCTTTTCTTAAGCAGGACCCAACATAACATCTGAGTTGACACCCAGGATTCATGGTCCTACCCAACTCTACCACCTAACTTCGATACGTGGCACCAGAGCATGTCACATTTCTCTACCTTAAAGAGCCAAATCACCTTGCCACATGGCATGATAATCACCTGACACGTGGACCACCCATGTGGATTGTCACAGTGTACATTTCATCACTAATAACTAGACTTGTCCATCGAGGTGATGACACCTATCCTCCTTGTGACACACTAACTCCCATGATGGCACCTCTGTCACCCTAACATCACTCTCCTTGCGTATACTATCCAAGGGAACTAGTAGGACCACGAAGAATCAACGACTCTGACTGCTCCACGCCCACCCTTTAATTGACGGTCCATATCTCCTCTCAGGGTTTCCTCCATTGGAGTATATCCATATAAGGTCACTACGATTGTTGGCACAAGGGAAGACGCAGGGTTCAACGCTTCAACAACGAACCGACAAAACCCTAACTATCGGCCCTTTCGACAACACCTGCGAAGCAGATGAAGTCTCACCCAAGGTAGAGGTAGGGGGTTGCAGGACTCAGGTGTCTACAACCAATATGGGACACATATCTGTGATTAAAACACTTAATAGAACACTTAAACAAAAATATGCATTAGTTCTTGAATCTCATTCACATCGCAGATCAAACCCTTAATACAGATCAGTGTAGTAACAATAAAGATAAATTACTTCCCATCACTTAACACATAGCATTAGATCATATCTAGCATTCATTCACATCATTAAGCACTAAGCTACACCATCATATGCATTCATTATACATAACATCAACAACACTAAGAAAATAATCACATAAAAAACATCGCAAAAGGCATATCAAGACACAAGATATACGTGGTTCACCCCAGTGTGGGGCTACGTCCACCAACTTCTTCTTCTTATTTATTAGTCTTCAATATCCTTACATTCTTTTGCTCCTGTGCACAGAGACACAGAGCCCAACTTCGCACTAGATAGGTGATCTGTGCACAAAACACTAGATCCACCTTCCTCAAAATCATGTCAAGGCACAAAGCCAATTCCTTGATAGCACAAAGCCTTACACAGTCTGTCTACACAAAGCACTTACAACTTCTTGCACTGAGCCAATATTAACCTACTATGCACTTAACTACTAGTAGTTATGCACTAATCCAATTCTAGTACTTCTTACATCGCTAGCTACTTATTTATACATTTACACAAAGGCCTAAAGCATGGGTAAACCCATGGGTCGACATCCCATACCCGTTACATAAAACCTAAAAACCCTTTTTTGGGTCCACAAGCCAGAAAAACAAGTGAGATCCCATGATATCCGCTCTGCCTGGGCGTTCCATCTTTGACCAGCCTATCTAAGTCCCAAAAGTGGTCAAACATGACCAATGTTTCCACAAAACTTGGTCAAGGGCCAACAAGCCCCCAACACTCATCCCAAGTCACTCAGATCTGGGCAGGGATGCCTCGAAGGCCTCGAGCTTAGCTCAATCTACTTCGACTTGCTGCTTCACTAGAGCCTCCTACTTGGCGAAATCCTAAATTACTTTCTCTGTAACATGCCCTTCCAGGTGATGTTCTACCATAGCAACTACTTGGTCTAGCTGCGAGCCTTGGCCTTCAATCTCTTCAAAAAGTGTGCAGGCTTTGTCCTATACCGGTTGGAGTCTCTGTGTCACCTCCATGAATTTTCTGTAGATAACAATAATCTACTGCTAGACTGCACACTTTTCCTATGATCTTTTCATCTTCTCGACTACAATAAGCAAATTCATTTGTGCTTTCATGTTGGACGCCTGCTATTTTGCCTCCTGGAGTTGTGCCTCCAATTTCCTCAGATTAGGATCTTATGCAAGGCACTCATAGGTTTGTGCACTTCGATCACTCAGTTTATTACACTCTGAGACAAGTGTCCTGATTCTTTTTACTGCGTTCCTGGAAGCTTCCTCCCTTTGGTTGCATACTTCTTGCAGAGTGCTCAACACTGCTTGGATCTCTAGCTCCATTACCCTTGCTTGAAGCTCTTGAATGGCCTCAATGAGCTTCCCCACTTGTATCTTGGCTAACTCTTCTTCCTCCTACACCAATCCTGACACAGAGTGAAGTGATTTAGTTACTGCGTCTTTGATTGCAATCTGCTCTGTGAGCAGTTGGTCTTTTTCTTCCTGTATCTTCGCATTGTTCTTCTCGAACTTCGCCTGAATTTCATTTTTCTCCTTCTGCGCAACTCGAAGTTGCTCTAGGATCTCCTCCTTTTCTTGCTTCAAGGCCTCTGTGGCCTGCTCCTTTTCTTCTTGGACTCAATGAATTCGATCTTCTGTTGCATTTGCTAATGTTCATAATTGGGTGGGCTCATCCCCCAATCCTACAATTTCCACTGAAGAAGGCGCAGTAGGTACTGCACGACTCGAATGGATAACTTGTTGTATGTCCTTGAACTCCTTATATATTCTGTAATACAGTGTTTCTTGCTTCACTTCACGTCTCTACAAGATATCCTCTGAGGTGTCCTCCATGGCCGCGATGATGAGATCGACATCGTCCACTGTGAGCACATTATTTGACTGGGGTTTATTGGCTAGGGTATTGTTTCTTGCTAAGGGTTTCTGTGAAGAAACCTTCCTTTTATTTGATGTTTCAGCCTCTGTAGGGGGATCCTTCAGCGGTGTAACTTCGACTTTGTATTGCTTTTCTCCTTCTTCCCCTCCTTCTTCTTGGTTCACTTCGTCTCCTCCTCCTCCTGTAGGTGAGTCAGGCCTACTCTCCTCTAAGGCGCTGTCCTGCTCATTGGTTTCTATGTTTTGCAGTTCCTCCTTTTTCTTCTTTTTCTTCATGCTGCCCTGCCAATCATGTTCGACCGAGGTCACCAATGGACTTCCTATGATGTCGGGGTCAGAGAGTTCTGCATATTTCACTGGTACAAGGAACTTTTTTGGCCATTCTTTGGTGATCTCCTCGATGTCTTCGTCAGTCATCCTGTAATAGGACTACAACTCCTCCTTACTTTCATCCCTGCACACAGTGATGCATATAAAGTGCTGATCTGTGTAGAACTTCGCTAGCGGCCTATACTGATGCAAAGTGTTAGGTGTCATTCATGGGAGTGCTTTAATGGCACACTTCAGTTGTATTTAGTAAGAATGGAACACCGTGTTCGACTTCCACTGCTTCGCCATGTCGTTTCTATACCACAAAGTGGAGAAACTTGCGGCCAACAACTCTAATGGCTCAAATTCCGGGAAGGCTTCTCCTTCCGACATTTTCTAAGTGAAAAATGCGATCAATATCAATATCCAACTAAAATTAAACTCATATCCCTGATCTTGCGCTTCACAATATTACTTCTCCAACTCGTTGACGAGGTAGCTCACCCAGTTCATTTGCATTCCTTCGACACACTTCCCTGCGAGGTCTACTTCAAATCTAGTGACCTGTGTTGGACATTTCTTTTTGACGATATTACCAGCTATAAGTTAACAATATGGGAACACTGCTCCATCCTGGATGGAGGCTACCTTGTACCCTCATTTTCCCTTCTCTACATCACCATGGGATTCCTTTATTCATTGCGCCAGGGCACAGTATGAAGTATTCCCTTGGTATAAATGGTGAGGATTTGGTCCCTGCATGCTCAGTCCTGTGATGAGGTGGATCAACGCTGAATCCACAATGATGTGCATGTCGAACCAAATATACCTTCCATGGTAGCACGACAAGAGGATTTTAACGCAAGCGTTAACCTCCTAATGTCGACCGAAGTGGGGGATATTAATTATATTCAAGATCATTGATTGCACGAGCTCCTTTATCCATGGATGGGAGACTATGCACGTCTTCTTCCTAGTCATCTTCATCAAATACCTATACGGTGCGATCATTGCATAGTTCTTCCTGTCTTTGAGGTTGAATTCGATGTTCTTCAGCTCTAGGATATGTCCTAACTGGGGTCCAACTACGGGTATCCCCTTCAGGATGTACGTAGTGATCAATGTGTATTTGAAATCCTGTGGGATGCTGTCGTGGTTAACCATGCCAACCAGAGGCAGGATGTAGTCCGACAAGACCGTTGGGATCTACTTCACGTTAGCCAGATCGTTGCGGCATTTTATTCGCTTCTTAGCAGTGCAACCAAAACGTCGTCCAGTTGATGGGGATGCTTGGAATACTCTAGTCGACGATGTCTGTATTCCCATATACATGACTCTCTCATTCATGAGGTCTAAAAGTATCTCTTCCATAGAATTTTCTAATGCGCTATGTTCACCCAACATTCACACTTGTAATAAAATAAATCGAGTAGGAAAATGAACAAGTAAGATACTCAAATGAATGGCAAGGTATAGAAAGCACAATGCGATATGAAATTGATTCTCTGTAAGCTCAGATATCTCGGTTTTCAAAAAGTGGTCCCGACGCAGCGTCCGATGGGTTAAATAAGCAACGTCGTAACATATTCCTCCAATGGTTAGGAATGCCTCAATCAATACGAATTCGTCCGTTATGGTGCCGTCTCAATGGTCCAACGACGATGTTTCCATAAATAACTATGTTTCTAGCCATTTCAAAGCGTCATTCTAATGGTCGGGGCACCTCCAGCGATCATATAGATTCACCGTGGCAAAGTCCCATTCTGCGTCATTCTGCTATTCCGATGAAGTTCTAGTTCTACATATCTTGCTCCTGCGAAGTATTTTATGGAATTTCCCGTAGTTTTTCTAACTTGGATTTCTTCTTACTAAGATTCCTTGCCTTCTTTCCTATGCTCTGATTCTCTGGATTCCTCTTTCCATTCTTATTCTTATATTTTCTTAGCATGGTAACTTCGCACTGCCGATGTTCTTTCAAAGGGTTCAAAGGTAATACCTCTTTGCTTACTAGGTCCTGGGTGGACATACTTTCTTCTTGCATGGATAGTCCTTCAAACCTTCCTACGCTCTTTCAAAGTTGGCAGCTACTTCTCTTTCATTCTACTGCTTCGACTCAACTTTTCATTCTTCTATTAGTCGATCTATTCTTCGAGCTATGAAATCCCTTAGTTCTTTCTTTTTATTTTCTGTGGCGTCCTCCTCTGCTTCCCTTCTTTCCTTCCGATTTGATCCTTCTCAATCCAAGTCTTTCCTAGTAAAAGTGGAAAAGGGTTGTTGTTCTCAATAAACCTAATAACTTCAAAATCCTGTTCTGTCGATATCTCATGATCAATCATAGGTATATTAGTAACTCTTCCACATAGGGTTATCATCTTTCCTTTAAACAAGCCTATCCTTCCCAATGAAGGCATCATAGTAGGATTCCCCAAAGTTTCCCAAGTTCTTTCTGGCATAATATTCACATGTGTTTCTTCATCCAATACACAACCTATGTCGAAGTATTCTATTCTTGTAACTATGCACTGTTTTTCTTCCAGGATCTCTGGTAAACTGATGTCTCTGTGACCATCTGTTTCTTCTTTTAGTTGTATTAACATAGTCTCTGAATATTTTTATGTATGACTCTATAACGTATCCTTAGTCTCTTGAAATTATTTATAGTTTTCTTGTCTCTTGTTCATCTTTTCAACTTTAGCAAACATCTTAGGGAAATCCTCAACCTCATGACCAATAGCTTTACAACAAAGACAATTAGGACCTACACCAGGGAATTCTTTAGCAAGATGTGCCAATCTTCTGCAATTATAACATAGTGTCAATCCTCTCTTTATTTTAAATAAGCCCCAGTCTTTCCTGTACTGCGCACTGGGATCACATTGTTGTACCTGCAATCTGCAAAAATTCTTTCTAGGTTCCTGCATCCACTTATTAGTCCAAAAATTCTTTCTATGCATAGGAATGCCATATTTTTATCTATTTCTATCAAATTTATTCAGATCAACTCTTTCTTCTAACTGTGCCCTAGCTTTCAGACTAGAACAAAATCTCTCAAACATACCTAGATTCATACTTTCAAAGAAAAAATTTCCACTTATCTTACCTTCACTAGAGAACTAAGATTTAAGATCTTACCTCTTTATTTCAGATCTGCTTTCTTTCCTTAGCATAGATATTTACAAGTCAAGTAAAATACTGCACAGTACAACAATAGATCTATGCACAAATATTTCTCTTTTCTTCAGTTCCCAACAATCACAGTTTTAGGTCCTGACAATGGAACCATTTTTTGGCACAGGGGAAGACCTAGGGTTCAATGCTTCAAAAACGCACCAAAAAAACCCTAACTACCGACCCTTTTTGCAACACCTGCGGAGAAAATGAAGTCTCACTCGAGGTACAGGCAGGGGGGGTTGCAAAACTCAGGTGTCTACAACCAAGATGGGACACATATCTGTGATCACAACACTTAATAGAACACTTAAACACCAATATGCATTAGTTCTTGAATCTCATTCACATCGCAGATCAAACCCTTAATTCAGATCAACACAGTAACAATAAAGATCAAGTACTTCCCATCACTTAGCACATAGAATTAGATTAGATCTAGCATTCATTCACATCATTAAGCACTAATCTACACCATCATATGCATTCATTATACATAACATCAACAACACTAAGCAAATAATCACATAAACAACATCGCACAAATCATATCAAGACATAGGATATACGTGGTTCACCCCAGTGTGGGGCTACACCCACCAACTTCTTATTCTTATTTATTAGTATTCAATCTCCTTACATTCTTCTGCGCCTGTGCACAGAGCCACAGATCCCAACTTCGCACTGGACATGTGATCTACACACAATGCACTAGATCCACCTTCCTCAAAACCAGGTCAAGGCACAAAGCCAACTCCTTGATAGCACTAAGCCTTACACATTCTGTCTGCACAAAGCACTTACAACTTCTTACACTGAGCCAATATTAACTTACTATGCACTTAAACACTACTAGTTATGCACTAAGCCAATTCTAGTACTTCTTACATCGTTAGATACTTATTTATACATTTACACAAAGGCCTAAAGCATGGGTAAATCCATGGGCCGAAATCCCATACGCGTTACATAAACCCTAAAAACCCTTTTCTGGGTCCAAAATTTTGAAAACAAGTGAGATCCCATGATCTTCACTCTGCTTGGGTGCTCCATCTTCGACTAGCCTGTCGAAGTCCCAAAATTGGTCAAACATGACCAATGCTTCCATGAAACTTGGTCAAGGGCCAACAACGACCATCGAAATATAATGGTACATGTCGCAATGGATCCAAAGGTATTCAACCGCTTGATCCAATAGTCTGGATCTATTCGAGGTATGTAACTGCATGATAGTTAATTCATTCTAATTTCCCCTTTCCTCAAATCATGGACTAATATGTGTCTTCCTCTAAGGCATGCTTGTCGCTGCGTTGGCACATTTGGACACATGGCATGATTTCAAATGTCCACCTATCATGTCAAGCAACATCGGGACTCACAATAATCAGTGTCTCAAATATCCAATTAGCCTTGACATGTGGCTCGACATCCACATGAAGTGTGGATCCTCCCATGGTTTGATGTGTGGGCTGACGTGGATACACATGTCCTCACAGGGTACCGTGGCTTATCCAACTAGGTGTTGACACCTGTCCACTGTGAAGTGGTTGGGTGATGTCACTCTCCTCCCTGTTACTCACCAAGGGTTTGTTGTAATTTCATGACAATTCAATGGTTGAGGTCGCGTCAAGCCCACTCTTGATCAATGGTCTACGATTGATCTTGGAGTCTCCTTTGTTGGAGCTTCACCACAACCCATTATTGATTTATTTTGATGACTCATTCTCCAACCAACGATCAAGATTTTCCCTGGCTCCAACCCACCAAAGAATCAATGACTCTTATGGGAACATAGCCTCTTCTATCAGATTCATACACAATCCTTCTCCTTGGTACTCTGACTACATCACCCTTAGATGAAGGGACATTATCTCATCACTACGATGATTCAACGATTATGACTCTATCAATATTTCTGCACTTTAACAGTCTGAATCTAGACTTAGCAATTTTCAAGGGTCCTTCTAAGTGTTTCCTTACTCTTACTAAGCCTTCAAGAGCTCTCTCCTTTCCCTGAAAACCACTAAGTCTCTTCCTTTTTCCACTTAGGTGGAGATTTGTGTTCCACTTACCGTCTATGACAGGTTAGGGGATTCCACAACAAGATTAAGGATCTCTAAATTACATAGGGACCTTCTATAGGCATTGAGACCTTCCAATTCCTATCTTAGGGTACTACCTATTCCTTCTAGTTAAGGTTAAATTCCTATGACCTTCCAAGGATTTGGAGTCCTTTCTTTCTTCGAATTCCTAGGAGATAACTCTGACTTAATAACCTTCATTTAGCCTCCTTCGAGCCATTATTGAGGGTAAGTTATCATGCTACAATGATTCTCAACCCAAAACACACACATGAATCAAACATACAAGCTTGAGGGATTCTCAATGGAATAACACCAAAAGTCATAAATCAAGCACAACTATTTAGGATTACAAACACAACAACCAACCATATATTTCAGTTCATTTACACAGGGAACAAAATTACTTATCCGTTTCAATTGATAACCAACCAAATGATGGTGGGTGTTCACCTTTCCTCCCAACCATAGGATCATACGTGCTTGGACTCTTTTCTCTAGCCAAAGCCAAGATACCACCAAGAAATTCACTCAGGTTCACCTTTTCTGAAAGTTTAGAACCCCCATTTTTTTTTTTCTGAGACCTGTGTCTCTCTCTTTCTCTGCCATATGTGTGTTCTATCCTTTCCTATGTCTAATATGCATGTATTTATCTCCTGTTTCCTCTTTCATGCGCCCCCATGAAGGTTCTCGATATGCTCCGCTTCCTTATGTCAGAAGGAACCCGTGGGTTAAATTGGGCCACAAACTTGGTACCCTATTGTACCTTTGGCTGGAAGCCTCTGCTATCCTAGCCAGATTTCCCCATCCCTGTATTCATTTAGGGCAATTGGTTTCTCAACCAAAAATCCTCCCTCATTAAATGATTTTTCTTGAAATCATGACTGTGGGAATTAACTTATTATTTTCCAAATCAACTATTTCAGCAAGGAGGATTGGGTCATCTAAGCATGATGAACCCCTCTCTAGTTTTCCTAACTCTTTCCCTTAGTGGTATCATGGACAATACTTTTAAGGCTTCACCCCATTGTCAGTTGGTTGGCATTTTCAATCAAATAATATAATTACATTTAAGAACTAGGGGAAACAAGGGTATTACAATGATCCAAAAATGGATAGAATCTATACAACACTTGATTTGAAAATATCACTAAGTTCAACACCACTTTCTTATTCAAAGATCTTTTATTAACAATGATTATAGCATGAAAGTGATTTATCTTACTCAAGAAAACACTTTAACTAATGATCATAACTTTCATAATCCATCTTACATAAGCAAATGCAGAATCACTTTATTAATGCTCAAATGATTCAAGTACAATAAAAGGAATTTACAATATAGGCGCTAAAGATGCCTTTCAAATATGATGTTCTCACAGAAAAGGGACATCACCCTTGCATTCCTCGTGAAAAACTAAGAAATTTGAGTATAAATTTGGCTTTAATTTGCTTACAGTGCTCCAGAATCCCCTTGGAACCCAAAATATTACAATAAAATTTTGTTTGTTTACTCAAATGCAGAAACATAGTGCATCGTTGATTTCCTGGTAATTTTTTTTTCAAAATTGATATAAAATACTTAAAATTCCATCAAGGTACCATTTGGAACACTTTATAGTGTAGCCTCATAGGCCTTGTACCTTTGGCATGCATTACGAGACTAAAAATCTGCATAAAAAATGTTTGAAACAAAAAAACATTGTGTGTCTTCTGCCTTGGGGTGTGTTCCATTAAATAGGCCTCCCCTCTTAACCAAATTCTGTAACTTCTGGTTGGCATTAATTGCAAGTTGTTTGGGTTTTGTAACCAAACCCCAAATGTAGGGGAGTTGGTTAAAAATCTTGGCACACAAAGTGGAGGTCAGGGGTTCTATTCCCCACGACCTTTTTGAAATTAGTTATAACGTATAACTACATGTTATTTAAAACATATATAATTGTAACTCACCATGCACTTTTTTGTGATATATCCCCATGCTATGGTGTTGGTTATATGGCATGCAACATGATCAAGGGCCAAGGGTCGAGGGCTTGGGCCCTCGGTCCTTTGGCCACCCATATGAAACTTTGTTTAAACTTAATTATATATTAAAGTACATACTTGTCAAGTGATAATGTGGTGGCATGTTGGTAAAGTTGGCTATGTGAAGGCGTAGAGGCTAGGGAGGTCACGGGGTTGATTCCCCTAGACTCCATAAATTTTACATCACATTAACCATTATTGTCCAATGAGGGGTCACCTCGTGGTGACCTCTCATTGGCTCTTCCAATGCCACATGTCAACATTTGATTGAACCAATTGTCTTCCACTTGTCAACCTACCATTCGTTCACCTGGAGGTATGACTGCCAACTCAGCTGTTACCACATCACTTGTACGATGCTATGTGTCACTCTGGAGCTCCCACTTTTCAACCTTTGAGCCTACCATGTGATTCTCTCTGAGCTTTCCACGTGTCTCTTCAGGGTTTACTTTTATCATGGTTGACCTAAAATGTTTCCAACCATAACGTTTGCATACAAAATCTGTTTGACTTGTCATTTGTGTCATTGGAAAGATGACGACGAGCTCTTCAAAATGTTGTCATTTTATTGAAATTTTGAGACGATCAAATTTTGAGATTTTTTTACCCTTTCTGGATCCCTATGAGCGTTCCAGATCCTCTTGGACCTCTGTGAGTGTTCCTGGATCATCCTGGATAATTGCTCCCCACTGGGAAGATTTTGTACCACCAAATTATTTTCATTTGGACATTAAATGAGGGATATGCCTATGCACTTGACCCGTGTCGTATCCCCATGCTTGGACCAGTTGAGTCATTACAATTAGTTGAATAACAAGGATGAATGCTAAAATAATGATGCTAACATAATAAATCATTCTGAGACTTCCATATCTATCTGCATTCATTTTTTCCACTACTGGCCATGCACAAAATATCAACCATAGTAATGAACATATAGATGCTACTAAAAATAAATTAACAACATTCCTTTTCTTTCTAGAAAAATCCTTGTCACTTATCAGCTTAAGAAACATTCCATGCAAGTGATCTTCATGTGGAAAATTTGGGGAATTATGAAACAATTCATGACTAGGAGATAACTTGACTATTTCATTATTATATTCCAAATCATACCCTTCACTTTATTTTGCATACATCATAGAAAAATTCTTTCTTGCATTCACAACACCTACAACTATAATTGATGTCTCGTCACCTGATTCAGATCCCAAATCTTGTTGGATTGTGACAAAAAACTTTTGTTTTCCTTTGCCTCCATATTTTTTAGGCCTTAATTCAGTATGCAACTTCCAACAATGATCTTCATCATTCCCTTTTTTCTTGCAATGAGTACATGTGAGCTTTGTTTCTTCCTTCTTTGTTGTAGCTACATGTTTCTCTTTTCCCTTGTTCTTATTTCCCTTATTTTGAGAAAAATCCTTGGAGGAACCATCTTTAGCATCCTCTCCCTTGAACTCAAGATGCATAGCTTGAAAACATATCAAAATTAGTGGGATTTAACAAAATATGAGTATGATGAATGTAACTATGCAAAGAACCAATGTATTTCAGAGGGGTTTCTGTAGAATGTAATGGAATATTTTAAGCCAATGATTTCTTCCTAAACTCCTCAGTAAAATGCCACACACCCTATCCTTTTCCTTTCCTCAGATATTTCCATTCCATAATTTCCTTTTGTTGATATTCCAAAGGATAAAATTGTTACCTGATGCAACTTTGAATTCTGACCAAGAGGAGATGTAACATCCCCATTATAATCCCTAGTTTAATTAATGCTTATGTGGATGTAATATGTGGCTACATCCAAGCGTTGTAATATGCGAATTGTATTTCAATGTTTTAATAATAAAATTTGATGCAAG
>SNQJ01S0058153.1:28385-65861 GCA_010110895.2 Picea sitchensis
TCATATTTACATCAAACAATATTGGGTCCATTACCTAAACCTTTGTGCTACGAGGCTTTCTTCAAGGGTTGACATCAATGACAACCAACCTTAATCAACATTAATAATCTAGAGTTGAGCTAACTCCCAAAGGTCAATGAAATCAAGGTTCCATCACCAAACCAATTTCACCATAGGTACTTATTCTGAAAACATTTCAGCATCATTTTAGTGCAGATTTTCTAGACTCCCCAAACCCATGGGAGGCTTTGTTATTTATAGTTTACAAGGGGTTGGCCACCTCACCCCTCTTGTAAAATTAAGAGTTTTATTAACTCTAAATTCATCAATTACCACCCACTTGGGTAGCATGATGAAAAATTACCCATTTTTTATGATTAAGGATTATTCATCCCCACTTGGCAGTTACTTTAGGTTTTCTCTCAATTATTATTTTCCAATAAAAATTAATTCTATATTTTAATTCAAATATTATTATTTTTAAGTTGTTACAAAAGTGTGTAATTTGCAAGGTTAATTAATACAACCATGGGGTCACATATAGTGCTAGGTGCAACAATTTAATTTTGGGAGGGTTTGATCCACTTGGGGGAATAATGACTCTACACCTTTATTGTGCACCTCTTTGAATTATAACCGTGAGGCATGCTACCTCCCATGGAGGGAATCCTATAGGTAGGTATTGTTGAGAAATGTATTTCAAATAGGAACTTCTTTCACATGTTCAATGTGAATGTGAAAGAAGTGGTTAGGGACATTTTATTATTGATTGCTTAGGAAAAGTGGGAAATAATTCTATCTTGTAATTTCAATTCAAAAATAAAAGAACAAAAGAAAGTATAATGTTTTGAAGTCAAATAGTCTTAAGAATCGCGATGAAATGTTCTAGAAGTTCTAGAACATTAGTGACTTAGATTAATATTTAATCTTAGCCATACATCTCGTGATTAAGATAGGTGGTAGATAGGATTGAGGATATTAGTTGCTAGGATTGAGGAGATCAATTATCTTCTCTCAAAGCATAAATAGGGAAATATAGGAGAGGCCAATATTATACATGTGAGAAGAGAGCAAGAGAGTTGGAAGAAGGCATAATGGATTCAAGGAGAAGAAGAAGAGCGTATTTCTGAAGTGACCAACAAATACAACAAGTCATATATGTTATACCAATTTAGTATTCCTTTCTTCGTGCACATGCCATACACCCTCATATATCGTTGTACAATGTATTGCTTAAGCATGCTTTAGTATTGAGAGGGGAGAAATAGTAGTTTGTTATCTAGGAAAGGCAGAAACAAAGTAGGTCATATTGTTGTAGTGAGTTCCAAGTGGCTCTACAATATCAAGCATGCAACATATGGAATCATTAAGAAGTTCAAGGTGAGGTTTGGGGTGAGAGGGTTCTCCTAGAAAGATCTAGTAGACTATGAGGAGACATTTTCTCTACTTGCTAGGTACACTTCCATTAGAGAAATTAAGTCCTTAGTTTCATTTATGGGATGGAGGATACATCATATGGGAATAAAAAATAAATTTCCTTAATGGGATCATTGAGGAAGAAGTGTACATAGAGAATCCTAAGGGATTTTAGGCAAATGAGAAAGAATCCCATGCTTGTAGGATTAAAAAATCCATGTATGGAGTCAAGTAAGCATCGATAACATGGTATTCTAGGATAGATCGATATTTGCGGAGTATGGGCTTCATGAAAAGTGAAGCATATCCTAACTTATATTATATATTTCTTGGGATTGATCTACTCATTTTGGTGATGTATGTAGATGACTTGTTTCTTACAGGTGAAAATAATCTCATTGTAGGGTGTAAAGTTGACATGGAAATAAGTCGAGAGAAGAATATGGCATGATGCATTACTTCTTGGGTTTGGAGGTTTGGAAGAAACCACTTGGGAAAGGTAAATATGCATTTGAGATTCTAAATAGGTTTGGGATGGTGGACTAAAAACCTATGACCACATCCATGATCACCAATTTGAAGAAGGTGACAACTTTATATTTAGAGTTGGTGGATCCCACTTTGTAAAGGAAATTAATAGGTTCCAATTTATTCCCACATATTAGCAAGTAGTTGATATTCTGACCAATCCCTTAGTGAAAGAGAAGTTTGAAGAATTCAAATATAGAATTGGATTGGTGTAAAATTCCTTCCTCGCTAAGAGGGAGTGTTGAGAGATGTATCTCAAGCATGTTCAACTTCTTACACAATTTCAATGTGAAAGTGCAGGAAGTGGTTTGAGACATTTTATTACTAACCACTTAGGAGAAGTGGGAAATAATTCTATCTTGTAATATCACTTTAAAAATAAAATAAAAATTGAAAGTCTAATGTTTTGAAGTCAATTGGTCATATGAATCTAAATGAAATGTTCTAGAAGTTCTAAGAAATTAGTAACATAGATTAGGATTTGATTTTAACCATACATATCATGATTGAGACATGTGGAATCTAGGATTGAGGAGATTAGTTGCTAGGATTGAGGAGATTAGTTATCTTCTCTTAAAGAATAAATAGGACAAGAAAAGAGAGGCCAATATCATACATGTGATAAGAGAGAAAGATAGATGGAAGAGGGTAGAGTGCATTCAAGGATAAGAACAAGAACATATTGTTGAAGTGACTAGCAAGTATAGCAGGTTGTACCACTGTTTTAGCAGTCCTTTCTTCATGCATAGGTTGTACACCCTCAAATATGGTCATATGGTGTATTAATTAAGCATGCTTCAATGTTGAGAGAGGAGAAAGAGCAGTTTGTTTTCCAGGAAAGGTAGAAACATAGTAGTTCATACTATTGTAGTTGCACCCTCTTCTGCATAGGCCATATGCTTCTATTTGAGGTGATTTAATGACCATACAACTGCTAGTTCAAAGCCAACTTCATACGTAACGGTAAGCTTGATCAAAGGAATGTATTTTTATTTCTTCCACTATTCATTTTTAAATCATTATGTGATTGATGAAATGTTTAGAAAATTAATTTTCTATAGTTAAATAAATATGTTTTGAATTATTTAATGAGATAACATTAGGAGAATAGTCACCTAGGCTTGAAAAAATTATAGGTATGATACCTCGAATTGGTTCCCTCATATCATACATATCCTACAAGAAAATTTGTATCTCTCTGAGACTCCACCCTTTATATTGAGACAAGGTAGGAAATATTAACACCTCTACCCCTATTATTATCAATGTGCCAAAATCATCTTGGTTGTGTCCCACATCCATTTGATGGCTAGCCGACAAAGATCAATATTATGTCATGGACATGCATGAACACACACATCAAGCATATATGCATAATAAATCACCATAATATATAATCAAATAAATTCATAACAATGGTTACCCATCAGAGGGTTTGGCTCCTCTTACTGCCTAAACTAGCACCCATGTGAAAAGTCCCAACACATGTTCTAAATTGGGGAAATGAGATGGGAAATGCACCACTGTCACCTAAGTACAATTTCCCCTTCACTTTAGGCCAATACTAGAATCCAAGGTGAGTATCCCTATTTGATTAAGTAAATCTATTATTGAATTAATTACCGTTCAATATGATGATTTACTTCAAGGAATCCAAAAAATGTATAACAACTAGATTTACAAGGATTCCAATAAGTGAGTAAATGCTTCAAATGTAATAAGTTAGGAAAAATAACATAAACCAACACTTATCCACTTGAGAAAGAGGGTTAGGAGATAGTGTACGTGTGTGCCAAATCTGATATGAAAGATAAACATTGTAAACAAATTCATATTTGCAATGGTTAGCACTCAACAAATGAAACTTCAAAGATGAATGAACCACCTTTAAGCTACTTTAGGGTGCAAACAGTGAAATCGTTTAGCATAAATTGAAAGTGAGATGTGTTATGAGAATTAATCAATTATATTCTAGAAAAGGACAAGCTTAGGGATTTCCAACACTTCCAAATTTGTTCTTATGATCAACTAATGCAGAAATTTCAGATTTGAAGTGAAGAGAAAACGATCCAAGAGAGAGATAATCCACTTGAAAGCAAGATGTCTTGGATTTTTTCACTAGGGCCAATGATATACAAAAAAATAACAGCCCAATAAGTGTTGGGATCAAGCTCTAAATAAATATAACAATGAACTAAGAATGAACTTGATAAAATAGATGGTGAATCCCCCTTAGGGTTTCCAATGTTAGAACTCCAATTCACAAACAATATCCCCAAATGACAGATAATAAATTATAAGCACTTTAGAGATCAATTTCACCACTAGTAATGTAAGATAAACTTGTAATAACAATTTAGAAATGAAATATAAGCTAGGTATGAGTGAATATAAACCTTTGAGCACCAAACCCTATCCTCGGGGTTCCTAGAAACTTGATTTTTACTGTTTTATGTATTTTCTAGATTTGAGAAATCCTTAAATCAACCCACAAAAGTTAGATAACATCTTGAAGAAAAATTCTATAGTTCCATTTTTCCTTTTTAGGGATAAAGATAAACAATTAAGCATAAACTGTTAACAAAACTAGTCTAAGATATGAAATAATCAATGATCTATGCACTAGACTAGGAAAGAAATCCAAATTAAGATATTTCTTTAATTTTTCATCTTCAGATTTCTTTCTAAACAAGAAAAAACACAATATTTTGATTCTATGGTTTTTTTGGTTGGTTGTTGGGAGAAGACAATTGCCTTATTCCCACTAGGGATTATGGGTTAAATAAGAATGCCCCTGTAAGAATTGGTCATTCTTATCTTAAGGATTAGGGTTAAGAGATTAGAATCCATAGGGTAAAATAATCTCTTATGTAACAAAGATAATGTATGAGGACCAAGTCCCTACAAGAAAGAATTCCATAAGGGAAAAACCTTCACCAACAAGATCAACTATAACTTGAATAAAATACTTAAAAACCTTGCCAAGGAACCAAGAGGAAGAACAAAGCAAATGATTGAGCACTTACCCAAGTTAACAAGAGAAGGAAGGAACAAACCCTAAAATGACTTCTCTCCAAGTGGTATAGTAACCCTTCAATGGATTGATCTTGAAATCATGTATAAGTCTTGAACTATCACCACAAATATTTAATGCACTAAGAATAAACCAAGAAAATGAGAGCTCCAAGAATTAACACCAAAACCTCTAACCAATAGATATTCAACAAATCGTATTCTCAAATGAAATCCAACAAAAAAAACAATTTGGAATGAGAGGAGAGCCTTTATTTATAGATGAGACTTCTACATCCTTCTCATTATTTATTATTTTCTAATATCCCTAAACTTAGCCTAGGATATCTACAAAAGTGACTTGTCATCCACATAATGAAGGATACTAAGTCAAGATACAAGTAAAACATGCCGCATATACATAAAACCATCCAAGAGATGGGGTCGTCCCACAAAAGAGAAGTTGACTTGGTGAATGAATTCAATGTTCCCTTCAAAATGCATAGAATAAGTCTTAAATCATGGTGTAAAACTACTCCAAGGAAGAAATAATCCAATGTCTAGCCTCCAAAGGTGGAATGACCTCATGGATAAGGTGAAAAAATCCCTAAGAATTGGATGGATTTTGTAGTCATGCTCACAAGCCCCCAAATGATGTCTCCAAGGTATGACCATGTCCACATATCAAGCAAGGAACCTCCATAAAGGGTGGAAAGTGACCCTCCAAGTTAAAATAAGTCATAAAAAGCTCCAACAGCTAGCATGGTGTCCACATGTGTTAGGTCATCCCTCATATCAAGTAATAAATGGATCAAAAAGTGATGAAATGGGAGAGTGCTCTATGATATTCAACGTGAAATGTCAAGAGAATACCCATGCATGTGGAAATAGCCCAATAGTGCCTCGGAAAATGTGACCAATGTATTGGGATACATAAGCTACCTTGAGAGACTAGCTTGGAAAGAATGAAACTGTATGAGCAATTGCATAATCGTATCCAAGAGTCCATGACCAAAGTGTGACAAATACATAATATGGGGGTCCATGCTTAGGAATAAGATAAGTGTGCTTTAAATAGGTATGAAAACCTTTACAACATGAGCAACAATTTTACATTACAAACAAATAAGTGAGGGACACTAGAAGTTCCCCTAGATCATGTGTCCTAGTAGATCCATCCCAAGACCCTTGCATACATACCTAGGTCATAAATTATCGACATGGTGCCAAATCAATTCCACCAAGGGGAATTCAACCTAATCCATAAGAGCAAGGGATATGTTGAAATGGGGACTAAAAGTACAAATATAACCACACTTTTGGCTCATCATGATACAATGATACACATAGTCTAATCATATGATGGATCACATATAGAGAAAAATATAGGGTGAAATGAAATGAATTTAAGGTGTAATAGTTCCCATTTCAAAGTATTCTTAGACATTCATACACTTGTCTCATTCAACTAGGGGCCCAATTTCCTACATAAACTGTGATAAATATGCTCTCATATCAACATGCATAACATAAGAATTTATACCATAGCCTTATCAAATTAGGAGATTGATCTCCAATGAGGCTCATCTACCCTTGAGACCATTTTTCCTTTGGTCACAAATAATACCCCTTTCAAGAGTTTCTTGTGTTGTCGGCCATCCTGCAACATTAGAAAAATGCTCAACAACATTAGCAAATCATATCATCAAGTTTAAACATACAATGCAACAAGGCTCTTAGCCTTGCATCTCATACATCACACAATCTATAAGAAATCATCTTTTAGCAAAGGCCCATATAGTCTTAGGCTTCCTATCTAGGGCACATGTAAAAAACAACTCCCTTATCAAAGTTCCTCACATGTTTTCTCATCCTAGAAAAAATCAATACACATCATTGAAGTAATAATTATCACAAGATAGAATATAATAATAATGTTACCATATGGATGCATGTACAGATAAACAAGTTCACATATTCACATCATATAATCAAGGCACATATATCAAAATCATGATTCACGTCATGAACTCAATTCAGTGCTATGGATTTCATATATATATACTCACTATCATTATACATATAAATCATATTAGTAGAATTTGATGTATGCCAAATCACTTCCAAATTGAGGGACACAAGAAAGAGTCTCATATTCAACAACACAATATATATCCACTTATGTATATTAGTTTATAAAAGAGTCATGACCATGCACAAAAAATGTAACACATATTAGTCTCCAAGATATCAAAGTGCAAAATGGGTCACCCTGAATACCAAGGGTTGACCTCTAGGGTGTGAACAAGATTATGGTTAGGAAAAATGGGGAATTACACTTACCTTCTTCTTTGTCTTCCTTGTATTTCAATTGTTGGGCCTTGTGTCTAGTGATTACTCTATCGCGAGACTGGAAATATAAATTTTTGGGTGTTTCAATGTAGTTAGTTCCTTTCGATGCTAGAATTTTTTTGAAGATAAGAAGGCAAGAGGATCGAGAGGGGGATTCACAGGTGAGGCAAAATCTTCCAGGGGATCAAAAAAACGAGAAAAAAAGAGGGGGGTAGCAAAGGGAACCTCATGGAGGAGAGGACTTATGGCATTGTCAATAGGTAGAGGAGGAAGAGCGAGAGCCATGGTACATTGTGAGGAAGGGATATTAGAGGGAGGGTTTTCCTAGGTGGGTTCCAAAGTGTCTCGGTCAAGAAGGGATAGGGCTTCAAAATGATTATAATAATGAGGGGTTGAGGGATATTTCAAAGGTGCTAATTGTTTGGATCTATATGCTTATCTAACAAGTTTCCATTTTTCACAAGGAAAAGGTTCATAGGGGCCACACTATTATTTATTCTTATAGAGTCTTTGGAGAAGTGGACATATTCATGGTAGGAGTTGCATTTGAATAGAAATTTCTCATAATATAGGGATTGGATATGAGACCAATCATCCAAAGGTAATAAAATAGATTTTGGAAGCCCTTTTCCATAGCTACCTTAATATACATCCTCACACATGGAAATAAACCTATATTTGGTCCATTTTGTCAATGTACTTGCCTATAGTATTCCCAATGGACTATAGACACTTGTAATTCCAACAATGCAAAAGGGGGTAGGGAAGGTAGACCCAAATGAACAACCCTATAGGTACCTTTACCTTTATTTTCATATTTAGGGTGCAACAATTGATGAACAACCTTCACAACCCTATAAGGTATGGGCCATTGTGAAAGATGAGGTCTTGATCCTCCTTTAGTTTGAAAAGGAAAGGATAATAACCTTTGCCAAAAAAGAAGGTATAAAAATTACCTTGGGTAAACTTCATCTTGTTCCTTTTCAAACATATCTACCTATTTGACAAGAAACGTAACCTCAAAACAAGAAGTCTAGCCCTAAAACCCCATATTTTGGGATAAAAAACACCAAAATCAACCCCCGAATCGAAAAGTGGTGCTATTGGTACCACCCTTTTTCTTTTTGGGGTTAAAATTACAAACTTGTACAACCATGGCCTTAACAACTGATCCAGGTGGATATCGATGTCCGCCCACCTATTCCAACTGGATCAAAATGGTCTTCTGGCAATTTACTATTTTTAGTAGTTTTTCGATTCCTAAACTTCCAGGGCCATTTTGAAGGCCTAAATGATGTTTTTTTAGGATCGACCACCTCAATTATGGAAAAAGGTTCTAATTGAGTCCCAAAAATGAATCTCCTCGATGATACATTTCCAATGATCTATTGTGCACCCCAAACAGAGATCATATGCCAAAGTTACGCCCTCGGGAAGTTGATACACCAAACTACCCAAAATGAGGTCTACAAAATTGTTGGATTTTCATCTTCCAGGGTTAGGTTTTTGGATTTTATTTATGTTAAAAAGGTCTTTAGAGCCTCATTGTAATCATCTTCTTACAAATGTGAGTAGTCATCACATATATTCTTAGAGATAAGATGCCACCATTCTAACAAGTATTTCACTCTGTATTTCTACAGTTTTGTACATTTCGCTCTTTAATAGAAATTTTGTGTTATTGTATCTATATGTTTATGGTCATATCTCTGAATATCTCTATTATATTATTGGATATTTGGTATATCTCTGCACATTTATTTATTATATCTTCGCTCTCAATTCGTGTAGAAAATAATCTGGATCAGTGGTATCAGAGCAGACTACTCTTGATTGTTTTTTCAATGCATGCGCTCGACGAGGTCTAAGTATAGAAATTTGGGTCTCGAGCTTATCTCTCTTGAGAAAAATCACTCTCACATGCCCAAGAAACCCTCCATGGTGAAAAAAAAGAAAAATATCAGAGCAAATGATTCTATTAATCCCTTGCTTGAGCAAGCTCTCACACGACAGAGGGACAAAATGATGGATACTTTTTCCCACATCCTTCAACCCCCGTCAATAAAAACTGGCCTGTCTTCATCAAGAGACCACTTTGGAGGCACCTCACCTTTCAAGGTACAAGTTAATTTTGATATTCTCGTATTTGAAGGACAGATAGATGCGAATGCCCTAGAAAAATGGTTAAATATGCTAGAAGGTTATTTCTCTGTTCACAATTTCTTCAACAAGGAAAAGATCACCTTCGCACTCCTTAAGTTTCTCCCCCATGTCAAACATTGGTCGGAAACTTAATGGGAGAAAATTTCCACATAGGAGTTTGGAATATATGGGGCCAAGCCCACTTGGGATTTTTTGTGGATGCGGTCAAGAAACAATATTACCCTGTTGGTAACTATGATGACCAATACATGAGATGGACTATGCTGCATTAAGAGAGGGGCCAAGCAATGTCAAAGATCATAAATACCTTCCATACCTTTCCCACCAAGCTATGTATCAAATATTCTGAGTGACATTTGGTTCTGAAATATCGTGGGGCTCTACATAGATACATATAAACTGAAATGGATTTTCTGGACATCTCATCACTGGGAGTTTCCTATCGATATTCTATCAAAATTGAGTAGAAATTTAGGCACCAGAACAAACGGGAGTTCAGGTATGCAAATCCTCAACAATCAAAGTATGATAAAGACAACCCTAACAAACAACCTCCCAAAAACCAGTCCAAGCCATAGGAAAAGAAGGGTTACGAGAAGATGAAGAAGGACACTAGAAAGTGGTGTGATTCTAAAAAATCCCCTGACACAAGACTGATGAATGTCGCTCAAAAAATTCATTGGTGGCCGAGATCAAAGATAAGGAGCCAAAGCCTGATTCATAATCTGATTCAGAAAATAATGGAAAAGATAGATCATCGAAACAGACCCCATTGCTACTGTCACGATCACAATAATTCAACCAAAAGAACCAATAGATCATGAAGAGGGGGAGCACCTTTTTCATTCACAGATGTGGGTGAAGGGGACCCCACCACATTTTATTGTTGATAGGAGAAGATAGAAGAACCTCATCTCAATAGAGGTCGTTAAATAGTTGGGATTGTTGACAACACCATGCTCACAACCATACAAAATCAAGTGGCTTCTCCAAGGACGAGATCTCTATGTTAGCCAGAAGTGTCAATTTCCATATGACATCCAACCCTTCAAGGATGAGGTATTATGTGATATTGCCCCACTGGATGCCTATGATGTTCTCTTGGGCCAACCATATATGTGGAATCACCATGCTATCTATGAGTCCCAACCTCGTAGTGTCATTATTACTCTGGGGTGTCATCTCTACAATATACCAGGGGTAGTTCCAACTACTGTCCCACCTAAACAATGTCGCAAGGTAGTATCTCATACTACAAATTTAGCTTCTTCACAATCTATTCAAAAGGTGAACAAAAGAAAACTTCAACCACTACAACCTCGAACCATGAACCTTCTATCCAACAAACGTAGGTCAACAAGATTGCAACAAAGCACAAATATTCCTTCTTCACACAATCATCTCATGTAGACCGATTGGTTGAAAATACTCAACCCCGCTAGCAACAGGTTGGTGACAACCTTCAACAAGTTAAGCAACACAACTTCTCCAGCAAGGCAAGCAACTCATCAAGATGCAGATTCAATAAACGCTTTTCCCTCTCCCCCAGGATATCAATGCAATGGAGACCATTTATCCCTATTGAGGGAGGATTGATCCAGGTGGATATCAGTGGCCACCCACCTATTCCAACTGGATCAAAATGTTCTTCTAGTAATTTACTACTTTTAGGAGTTTTTTCGGTTCCTAAACTACCGAGGCCATTTTGAAGTCCTAAAAATGAATCCCCCAAAATGAGTCTCCTCGATAATACCTTCTGACTGATCCCAAAAAATGAATATCCTCAATGATACCTTTCCAACGAGCTATCGTGTGCTCCAAACGGAGACCGTATGCCAAAGTTACGCCCCCGTGAAGTTGATACACCAAACTACCCAAAATGGGGTCCACAAAACTGTTGGCTTTTCATCTTCTAGGGTTAGGGTTTTGGATTTTATTCATGTTAAAAATGCCTTTATATCCTTATTCTAATCATGTTCTTGTGAATTTCAGTAATCATCACATCTCTTCTCAGAGATAAGCTGCCACCATTCTAGCGAGTCTTTCACTCTGTATTTCTACAGTTTTGTACATTTCGCTCATTAATAGAAATTGTGTATTACTGTATCTATGTGTTTATGGTCATATCTCTGATATATCTTTGTACATTTCTTTTTTATATATGCTGAAAATAATCTGGATCAGTGGTATCAGAGTAGGCTGCTCTTGATCATTTTTCAGTGACTGCCCCCAACGAGGTCCGAGTATAGAAAGTTGGGTCTCGAGCTTTTCTCTCTTGAGAAAAATTTCTCTCAAATGCCCAAGAAACCCTCCATGGCAGAAGAAAATAAAAATGACAGAGCAGGCGATTCTATTAATCTATTGCTTGAGCAAGTTCTCACGTGATAGAGGGATGAAATGATGGAGAATTTTTCCCACATCCTTCAACGCTTTTCGATAACAACTAACACGTCTTCATCAAGCAACCACTTTGGAGGCACTTCGCCTTTCAAGGTACAAGTTAGTTTTGATATTTCTGTATTTGAAGGACAGATAGATGTGGATGCCCTAGAAAAATGGTTAAATCTTCTAGAAGGTTGTTTCTCTGTTCACAATTTCTCCAACATGGAAAATATCACCTTCACACTCCTTAAGGCTCTCCCCCATGTCAAAAATTGGTGGGAAACTTACTGCAAGAAAAATTCCATAGAGGATTTTTGAATATATGGGGCCAAGCCCACTTGGGATTTTTTTGTAGATGCAGTCAAGGAACACTATTACCCTGTTGGTAAATATGACGACCAATACATGAGATGGGCCACATTTCATCAAGATAGGGGCTAAGCAGTGTTGAAGTTCACCAATACCTTCCATACCTTGCACACCAAGATGGATATCAAAGGTTCTAAGAAACATTTGGTTCTGAAATACCGTGGGGCTCTACATAGATACATACAAACTGAAATGGAGTTTCTGGACATCTCATCACTGGGAGCTTCCTATCGATATGATGTTAAATTCGAGTTGAAGTTCTCCTATTTTTTCTCCTTTGTCTCTTCAATTGATTGAGATTTTATTCCTTCTCAATAAGTTATGGTAGTTCAACAACCATTCTTTAGTTAATCCTAATTAGCTTAACTAATTAGTTGAGACAAGTAATAATAATATATATAAATAAGTGTCTAATTAAATACTAACTAAATAGGTGGGACCCCTTGTGACTCCCATTTTTATTTCTTTTAATAATCATCGAACATGAAATATAAAACCCCAATCATTAGATTCAAACATCCTCCTTGTAACTCCCGTTCTCATAATTATGATCAAATATTTTAATATCAACAGAATAAAACATGACCATATCCAAAAATAACATTATATCCATGATGTGCAAACAACTGCCTAAATATATGCTTGCTTTCCAAAACATTGTCAAAGTAAAAGGAACTTCCTTAAACAAAAAATAACATTAATCATCATTAAAAATCGTATTTACTGTGAGAGGCATTTGTCCTCCTTTCATTACTGTCCTCTTTTGATCTTTTTGTTGCAGCCTTAGGATGATTAGAACCTTGAGGCTAGACTGCACTGATGACGTGAGAACAATCATCTTTGAGATGAAGATGTGAAGACATAGATTCAGAGGATTCTTTGGATGACTTGGAGGGATTGGCCAATCATTTTCCTTTATCTTGATCAGGCTTGGGAACAACAATTTTTAGTCTTGTACTAGCATGAGAAGACTGCATGGGTGAGAAAACATGATCATCTTCAAGATTTGGATTTTTTGGTGGTGGAGGAGGGGGTAATGACAAAGATGCAGTTGGATAATTGTGGTGAGGAGAAACATGCTGATGGACAATATATTTCCAACCATCATTGGAAGGTGGTTCTGGATGCATAAAGACATGAGGGGGAACACAGACACCATAAAAGTTTTGATGTGGTTCGAAGGGAGGTATCTCAGGTCAAGGCTTGAGAATCCCATGTCCAACTAGGTTAAAGAATCCATTTTGAAAGAGATGATTTAATTACCATTGATCAACATCAAAATGTATTGAAAACCATGGCCTTATATGACCCCTCTACCAATTTACTCTACCTCTATTAGCACCTCTGCCATTATTGCCTCTGATAAAGAAGATCATCCTGAGGAAATATTACAACATGTCATGAAAAAATCTTAATAATCCATGCATTAATACTCTACCTAAATAAAATCAAAAGGTTGGATCTATTGTTTACCACAGAAGCACATGCAATCCATCCATCAACATCTTAAAAATCAACAATCAATTTCCATTTGAACAAGGAGTGATAGGGATATTGAGAAGATGAGGGGATTATAATGTGCAAAAAATGGTAGCATGGATGGGAAACGACCAAGGAATATTTTTCAACCAAATGTAGAAGTAATAAGAACTGTATCCATATCCAAATTTCAAACACAAGTCATCAGCTTAGTCTTTTCTCTTTTGTTATTAATCCATTCTCTTTTCAAAATGAATTTAAATTTCATAATAATAGAACATGGAATGTTTAAAATGTATCTAGGAAGGCGAGGGGTTTATAATGTGCGAACAGTGAGATCATGGAAGGGAAAATAACGATTATTGTTCCATTATATGCAATAATATCCAAAAAAAAATGCCATCACCATCAATAAAAGAATTGCCAAAACTTTTCTCTGTTTCATAATTTAAATCCAATACACAACATTTTTTGTAATACCCAATATAAAAACCTCAAGAATGTTCCAGCACTGTCAACTGTACCACTTTAATTTCCACTTCCTTTTCTTTCTATCAACAGAGTGATTTATAAAAGACTATTAACATATTGATTTCAACAATTAAAACCAAACTACATCAAGCGCACATGGAAGGATGAGAACATCACATAGCTCCATCATCAAAACCTTAATACTTGATGTCAAACTGGGTTTTGAAACCTCATGTGAACTTGATGCTATTTATTTTAACATTGTATAGTTTTCAAAATCGACAAAACCCGCATGGATAATCAACAATCAAGCCAAGAGTTAATGCAAGTACCCAATCTTCCCACTGTCATACATCAAAACCATAATTCAAATACATTAAATGCCATACATCAATGAAAGAACCGAGTTATGGGTGAATGCAAAGGCGAAACCTTCACAAGGGGATTGTAAAACCAAAAACAATTTACATAAAATTTGCCAATAGTTATAGCAAAGAAGCAATATTCATTATGGAGATAAATAAATCACATAATCCGAACAGAAAGGAGTTTCAAACACTATCCTCAACTTGAAATATTTAAATGTGAGCAGGGAGGAACTTCCATTTAAGAGCAATTCACACAGTCATGATACCCACATACATCCATTTACACTTTGGAAGCAAACACAGTCTGCAAGTAAATATAAGAGCCAACCTCACGATTTTATTTTGAGTGGAGCTATATTTCATGAATGGATAGGTGAGAGGCATCATACCTGTATTCAGAATGCCATAAAACCAATAAGCACGACTATTCTTTCCAAGGCCGAGCAAAATGGAGGAAGCACCAACCAAAGAAACCAACACAAATGAGAAGCAAGTAAGGTTGGCGACCTCGAGGTAGGGTTAGAGGGACGTGCAGTAATTTCACATCGTTTATTTCATTAATTCCATCAACCATAGCCAAGTATGAGCACACCCAATACCTCCAGTGCATAATCCACTATGTTTTCCAAATAACAATTCAATACAAAGTCAAATTTTCCACCTTATATAAACCCATAAGTTTTATGTGCATGCTTAACATTTAGCACAAAATGCATATTATGTCCCACATTCTTTGCTAGGGAAGGATTGTCACCTTATAAAATTTAACAATGGTGCATGATAATAACAATAAATCATAAGTGCAATATGCCATAACTATATATGGCCCATGTTTGGAGTTTGAATCAACAGGGAAAATATATGTGAAGCAAGAATAAACCAAGATGCTCATTAAAACAACATATTTTCCTTTTCCTCTTTAAATTAAATCGCTAATAAACCTATCATTCGCCCATTTCGCTTGGAAAGAAGTTTTGAATATTTAAAAACTCTAGAGTCATTTTTGCAAAATAGACACAAGCGCATAAAAATACGAGGCATCCTTCATCATTATTCACATAACAGGGTCCCACGTATTTATGTATTATTAGATATATATAATTGATAAGGCATTGTAACCAATTTGCATGCAAGGAATCCATGTTGCGCTTTTGGACATCGACAAACTGGCGACTCCACAGGGAAATATGTTCCCAATAGATTTAGAACTCAGAATGTTTGGTTTCACATACCAATAGAAGTAGATGATCGAAAAACTGCTGGAAATAATAGTTATGCAACAGGGGGGGAAATATGGTTTAAGGGAAATGATGAGACATGACTTTGGGAATAACTTATGGAAAGTGATACGTATGAGGGGGGTTGGTCTTGTATGCATAAAATTCGAACAATATGTAACAAATAATTCTCTTAGATTTTCAAGGAGAATTCTTATGATATTCTCTTGAATCTCAGGATGGAGGGAAGAAAGGGATAGCAGAAACAAGGAATAAGACAAAATCAACTATCCTACAACAGTATTGAAAGAAAAAATCTATGTCAGTGATGTCTGAAAGGAGGACATCGTGACAGTTGTGCATATCTTATTTTTCATCGATGAACAATATTTACAGAATGACATTGTTATGGAAAAACTGATCCAGACTTTATTTCCGATTATTACGAGAAGAAAACAACAAAAATTAAAAACTTAACAAACCAAAGTAAAGGAAAAACAGTAAGACAAAATACTATATACAACAGTCATTTTTGTACAAGCATTAATGATCAAGCTGGTTCCACATAATGTTTCAAGTTGGAACCATTAGTAATGTAAGAGAACAACTGCTCTTCCAAATCCTTTAGAAGGTATGAGTTCGTGCACAGGATAAAAGAAATTTTGAAAGGACCTAGCCATAATTTTTGGAACTTAGAATGTCTTCCTCTTCCAGCATGGGTGAGTCCCATAGTAGGAATTTGTCATCAACCTTGAATTCTGCAGCTTTTTCTCATCTGTTAAAATACTTTTTCTGTAATGTCCCCCACCTCTTGATGAAGAGGTTTGGAGAAACTCAGTAGTCTAGTTGTCCCCACTAGATTATAGTCTCATGCATCATGGGGACAAAGTCAACTAGAATCCATTGTCTAAGGACAATGTTATATTATTTAGTTGACTTTGGGAGAAAAAGGTAACTTAAGAAAAGAAAAGAGCATGTGGAGAAAATCTAGGAGTTAACCCTAGGGGTTAACTAACTCAACAGAGAAATAAATCTGGAGTATAAAAGAAAGGAAGGGTGCACTTCTCAGGCATTCTGGATTATTATTACATTTTTCATTTGGGCTCTTGAACACAAAACAGTTTGGAGGGTTTTGAGACTACAAACCCTAGAGATCAACATGGTGGTGAAATATCCCACCTCTCTTGATTCAAGCTTGGTCTCGGGGATGCAATACTCCACCCACACCATTCTACAACAACTACATGTACCGTCAAGCATTCAGGAAGGAATAGTGTGCAACCTGGGGGGTTTTCAGCAAGGGGGCACACCATTGAAGGAATAAGAGTTCGATCTAGGAGATAGAGGAGGATTTTTCTTTTTTGGACATATGGATTTTCTCTGTAGGGCCTCAACCATTATTCCTAGAAAGTTTGGAGAGAGGTTTACTTTCTATTTGATTTATTGGAGCTTGGAAAGACTTGGAGAGAATGAGGGCGCACTACAGATAGGAGTTTCATCAGTTTCAAAGGGCAGATATTCACTATTTAGCTAGAGAATTCACCAGGGGGTTTGTCTTGCCCCGATCTACATTTACAACAAGTTCCATAGCATTTCTAGACTCCCAATGATCCAAGATCTTTTCGTCTGGTGACTTATTAAAGAATTATATTAAATGAGCATAAACTAAAGTACACCATAAAGAAGGAAAAGATCTAATACATAAGCATGCAATATGAACAAAAAAAACTTGATATTGGAGTTCATCCTGGGTGGACTACATCTCCGGGTCCTACTCTCAAATGGGTAGGTATTTTTATTAAGTCCACAAAAGAATTGGACAAAATACATAAGTATACCTCATTCTAGAATTAAGATACAAAATATTTTCTCAGATCAGAAAACTAACATCACCACTGCGTTTGTGGCGTCGAATTAACTAAAAATGACTGTCTCCACGCCCCGATCCGAGTCTGACACTTTAAGGCCCTAGAGACACCATTGCCTCGGTTTCCATGCCTTGCCTCTGCAATAAGTGACTGGAAAAATCTAGAAATATATGTTCTCCTCTGTCCCATACATTGGCAGAAAGCCCCCTTTTATACAAAAATCAGGTGGTTATGTAATAATGTGACGGTTTGGCATGGTGGTTAGCGGGCTATTTTAAGGCACTTAGTTGGTGGAGGTCCCGGGGTTGAATCCCACGGGCCTCCCCTTTTTGGCATATAGTTGCAACTGAAATTTTGGCGTGCGTGCTAAATATAGTGGAGCGACTACCAAATATGTCAGATGGTATTAACTGGTAGAATATGCCACTAAAATGGCGGGCAGTTACATTTGACCATTGGTGGTGGACATGGTCGCATGGATTAACATAGAACCAAGGGATGGGCTGAGGTCCTAGTCCTTTTCTTCCGCACACATAGAACATTACTAAAATCAAATGATATTTTCGCCATGTTATAAACAAGAACCATAGGTGGAAGGTTGCCTAGAGCAGAGTTGTAAGTCCTTTGGGATAAGGAGGTTACGAGTTCTACTCCGATGGAGTCATATAAATTTTGTCACTTGCCAACTAGACTGAAGGGGTGCCACGTGGCATCCCATGTCTGGGCCACGTGGCACCATAACATTTTCCCATGAAAATGACACTTGTCACTGCCTAATTCACCCATGTGTCTTCCATCAAACCTATACGACCTTGCCACATCATCCCATGCCAACTCAACACTCTTCCACGTCAATTGTACGAACATGCCACATGTCACCCTTGCAATGGTGACACATGTCACCTTGACCTTTTGACTTTTTAACCAAGTTTGAACTGAACTTTGACCACTTATATATTTTGCATATGATATCTGTTTGATGATCCATTTGCACCATTAGAAATATTGTGACGCACTCTTCGCAATCATGCCATTTTAACCGAGTTTTGGGAAATTTGAATTTTTTCCCTTTCTCTATTTGTTGAAGCCATTCTAAGCGTCTTGAGTTGCCTCTGTTCATTCTGCTTTTTTCTTAGCCTTCTCTTGATCTTTTTTGGATCGCGCCTTCACATTGAGATATTTTTGGACCACCAAAATCTTTCATCAATCAACTGGTAAGTGAGGGAAGAGTCCCCTCACTTTGTCCTTCTCAATCCACTTTTCCTTGCTTGGATGTGTGCCCTTTAAGCCTACTCGAAGATAATCAACATCACCCCTGCGTGAATTCCTCATCCTTCCATCCAGGATGACATCTTCATGTAACTCATCCAAGTACTCAGGTGAAAACTCATCAACTGAAGGTATTGAAGCTTCCTCATCCTGATCCATGATCATGGGAGGCTCAAAAAGTTTCAAGTTCTCTACGTTCACAATGGAGTAAATATGCATATATGGTGGAATATCTAAACGAAAAGCATTAGTGCCACTTTTATCCAAGATAGTGAAGGGTCCATATTGGATAGGATTGATTTTCTTGCCTTCACCTTTCAATCGTTCCTTGCTGATATGAAGCCATACTCAATCTCCAACCTGGAACTGATGATCAACTATGTGCTTGTCATGCCAAGATTTATATTGTGCTTGAATCTTCTCCAACTGTTCCCTGACTGCATGGTGTATCTGTTGAATCCTATCAATGAACATGCGGGATCTGTCCTTTGTTCATTCTTCATTCACATTGACACCTCTCCCATACATCAAGTCCAAAGGAACCTTTGGTGAGTACTGAAAACATGTCTCAAAAGGTGAACTCTAAGTGGATGAATGTAAAGCTCAGTTATAAGCATGTTGTACATAGGGTATTGGTTCATCCCATAACTTAGGATTCTTGCTATAGTAGCCTCAAAGAAAAAGTACCATTGTTATGTTTACCACCTATGTCTGTTCGTCGGTCTGTTGATGAAAAGCAGTGCTCCTCTTCAATTTGGTGTCCATCATTCTCCACAATCTGGTCCAAAAATACCTAAGGAATCAAGTATCTCGATCCAATATAATGGATGTGGGTAACCCAAAGTGAACCCAAACATGATGAAAGAAGAGATTAGCAGTCTTCTCAACAGTGATTTGATTTTTACATGGCATCAAGATACACATCTTGCTGAACTTATCCACTATGACATACAAATAATTATGACCCCCTTTGGTCATTGGTAAACCCCCTACAAAATCCATGGATATACTTTCCCATGGATGGGATGGAATAGGAAGTGGTGAGTATAGCCCCATTTTTCTATTAGTGGGCTTACAAGTAGAACACATCACACACCCCTTTACATATTTAGTTACAATTTCTTTCATTTGAGGCCAATAACAAAACCTTTGCAAATGAGCCATAGTTTTTCCTACCCCAAAATGCCGAGACACAAGAGAAGTATGAGATTCTTGTATTAGATGGACTCGTTCACTTGTAGGAATACATAGCTTCCCAAGATGATAGATTAATTTTCCCTGCAGACAATAGTTCTCTACCTATGCACCATCAATTGGCTTCTCATATACTTCTGTAAAATCTTCATCAATGGCATATTGCTCTACATAGCTATCATGAGATAAAGAAGTATTCTTCAAAATAATAGAAGCAACAATAGGAGGTCTAGAAAGGATATCGACTACCTTGTTACTTGTACCCTTCTTGTACTTGATTACCAAATGAAATTGTTGCAGAAAACCCATCCATCAGTAGTGTAGAGATTGTTGTAGTTTGGTGTGTGCTTGAAGATACTGTAAGGGCTGGTGATCTGTATGTATAATTGTTTCCTTCCCTAACAAGTAGTGCTTCCATTTCTTCACGCTCTTAACTAATGCATACAACTCTTTATCATATGTAGGATAGTTAACAACTTGGTTAAAAGTCTCAGAGTGGTAACATATAGGCTTATGATATTGCATCAATACTGCACCCATGGCATATTTGTTGGCATCTGTCTCGATCCCGAACGACTGTTGAAGATTCGACAGTGCTAATATTGGTGCGGTACTGATATTCTCCTTCAAAGTGTCCAATTTTTTTTGTTTCTTTCCTTCCCACTGAAAAGTGTTCTTCACACTAGTTAAGGCATGCAAAGGAGCTTCTATAAAGGATAAGTTGGGAATGAATCTCCTCCAATACTCGACTGCACCTAAGAAGCTTTAGACTTCGTTTACAGTTTTCGGCTTAGGCCATTTATAATTACTTCAATTTTGGAAGGATCAATCTTCAATTGTCCTCTTCCCACGATATGACCTAAGTATACAAGTGCAGTCTTGCCAAATTCACATTTAGACATTTTCACATACAACTTTTCCCTCTACAAAGTATCCAATACTTGCTTTACATGCCTTACATGTTCATCCCAAGTCCCTCTAAAAACAAGAATGTCGTCTAAATAAACAATCATAAAGTTATCTAGGAAAGGCCCGAATACCTCATTCATCACACGCATGAAAGTTGTCAGAGCAATACAAAGACCAAATGACATAACTAACCACTCAAACAATCCTTGTTTGGTTTTAAAGACAGTCTTCCATGCATCCTGTTCTGCGACCTTGATTTGATGATATCCACTGCGCAAATCCAACTTAGTGAAATAAACAAAATTCTTCAACTGATCAAGTAAATCATCTATACGAGGAAGGGGGTATCGATTTTTCACCATGATTTTGTTTAAGGCCCATTAATCGACACACATTTTCCATGTGCCATCTTTCTTTAGCACCATCACGATCGAAGAACCGCAAGGAGATGAGTTGGGCCTGCTGACCCCTTGATCCAATAAGCCCTATACCTGCTTCTTGATCTTTGTCATCTCCACAAATAGCATCATGTACATGCCCACATTAGCAAGAGGATAATCCTGCCGAAGATGTATCTCATGTTGGATTTCCCTCTTAGGAGGTAATCCATCTGGTTCCTGAAAAATATCATCATACTTATAAACAATATCAATTAATTCCTTTTTATGAGATGGATCAAACCCTTGGAAAGCGTCAGATGTCCTAACATATTTCTCTTTGACAACCATGAGTACATATCTCTTATTAGTGGTTATGAGTCTTTTCATTTTCCATGCACTAACAAGTGTCGAATTTACCCTCATGTTGTGAGATCTAACAATATATTCCACTCCCCCTTTAGTAAAGTGGTATTTTTTCTCATGACGAAACAAGACTGTTTTTCTATCATAAATATAAGGACTCCCCAACACTATGCCACATATATCAAGTGGTACAACATCCAAATCCACTTCATCAATAAACTTTGAAGCAGTAGCAAATCTGATCCTACATTGTTTGGTGACATTGAGTTTTTCTTCATCACATACCCAACCAAGAGGATAAGGCTCCGGATGTGGTTTTGTTACAAGACCCATATTCTTGACAAGTGCTTCAGATATTAAGTTTACTTGGGAACCCGAATCAAATAATGTATCTATCTTAGCATGTTTAGATACAATTCGTATATGAAATAACTCATTCCTCTTTCGTTCATCAATATGAGATTCATCATTGGAACTTGAACTAGCATGAAGAGAATATTTACCTTGTACTCTAGCTGCTGTGATCTTTCCTTCATCTCCTGACATGGAACCAATATCTTGCTGCATTGTAGCAACAATATTTGTATTCCCCTTTCCACCGAACTGATTCAGTTTCTTTTTCTAGATGTAGTTTCCAATAGTGTTCTTCATCGTGACCGCTCTTCTTCCAATGAGTGCAATATGGTTTTCCTCCTTCTCTTGTTACTGTAGCGGTCTTCTTGTCCTTCCTTTTGAACTTCTTGAAAGTATTTTGTGGGAAATTGGAAGGTTTCTTTGTGGGATCTTCTTGAACATATTTCCCCCTATTCTCAAGGTGAGTGCATTACACACAAACTTCGTCAAGACTAGTGGGTTTAAACAAGAGAAAAGTATGAAGAATATAACTGTGAAGTGCGCCAATATAATTCATTAAAGTTCCATAAGAATCCAAAGGAATATTCAATGCAAGGGATTTCTTCCTAAATTCTTCTGTGAAACTTTGTGTAGTTTGACCTTTATTTTGCCTCAGTTTTCCATTCCATCATCGCTTTATGTAAATACCCTAATGGATAGAACTACTTCCTTATCTCTAATTTAAATTCTGACCATGAGGAAATAATATTACCATACTTACTCCTGTCCTGTATCTTTCTCTCCCACCATACGAGAGTGATGCCTTCCAACCGAAGAGAAGCATGTTTCACTTTAACTTCCTCTTCGTCAATATGCCGAACACAGAAATATACTTCAACCTGTCGGATCCAATTATCTAGTTTTTCAATATTAGCATCTCCATTAAACATAGGTAAAGTAAACTTTACATCAAGCTTTAATAATGGTTTCTTAAAAGAGGCTTTATGGCTAGAATGATGAGAATGATGAGAATGCTCAGAGGAAGAAGAACTAGAACTTGAAGGCGAAGATGGAGACTCAGGAGGATCTCCTCCAACCCCTTGGTTTACCAAAGCATCATCATCAAGTGGTGCTTCCTTTTTCTTCCCTTTCTTCTTCATCATATTTTCATAATCTCCATACATTCGTTCGACCATTTCTAACATGCGATAAAAGACCATGTGAAATTTTTTCTCCTGTTCATCACGCTTGTCCTCTTCTACCATCTTTTTCCTTCGGGATGCATGACCAACTTCAGGATTGAACATCTTAAGAGTTCCTTCACCGTGCTTAAGCTTGGCCCTAGTAAGAATTCATACTCCACAATTCAATTCAAAGACGACTACTCTGATACCAACATGATCCGAGATATTTTCGTCCGATGATTTATTAAATAATTGTATTAAATGAGTATAAACTAAAGTACACCATAAAGAAGGAAAAACTCAAAAGGAAACAAACATAAGCAAGCAATATGAACACAAAAAACTTGTTAACGGAGTTTGTCCCTGGTGGACTACGTCTTCGGGTCCTTCTTTCAAATGGGTAGGTATTTTTATTAACTCCAAAAAATAATTGGGCAAAATACATAAGTATACCTCATTCTGGAGTTAAGCTACAAAATCTTTGCTCAGATCAAAAAACTAACATCACCACTGTGTTCATGGAGTCGAATTACTTAAAAATGATTGTCTCCATGCATCGATCTGAGTCTGACACTTTCAATCCCAAGAGATACCCCTGCCTCGATTTTCATGCCTTGCCTCTGCAATAAGTGACTGGGAAAATATTGAAATGCGTGTCCCTGTCTCGAAATCCGTTAAAAATCTGTACATTGGCGAAAATCCCCCTTTTATACAAAACTCGGGCGATTATGTAATAATGTGATAGTTTGGCATGGTGGTTAGCAGGCTATTTTAAAGCACTTAATTGGTGGAGGTTTCAGGGTTGAATCCCACGGGCCTCCCCTTTTTGGCATATAGTTGCAACCAAAATTTTGGCACGCGCATTAAATATAGCAGAGCGGCTACCAAATATGGTGGACAGTCTTAACTGGCGCAATATGCCACTAAGATGGTGGGCGGTTACATTTGATCGTTGGTGGTGGAAATGGTCGCATGGATTAACATAGAACCAAGGTCTGGGCCGAGGGCCTAGCCCTTTTCTTCTGCACACATAGAACATTACTAAACTCAAATGATATTTTCTCCATGTTATAAACAAGAACCATAGAGTGGAAGGTTGGCTAGTGCAAAGTTGTAAGGCCTTTGGGATAAGGAGTTTACGGGTTCGACTCCTGTGGATTCATATAAATTTGTCACTTTCCAACTAGACTGGAGGGGTGCCATGTGGTAGCCCATGATTGGGCCACGTGGCACCATAACAGTTTCCCATGAAAATGACACTTGTCACAGCCTAATTCACCCACGTGTCTGCCATCAAACCTATACGAACTTGCCACATCATCCCATGCCAACTTAGCACTCTAATACATCATATGTATGAATGTGCCATGTGTCACCCTTGCAGTGGTGACACGTGTCACCTTGACCTTTTGACTTTTTGACCAAGTTTGACCTGAACTTTAACTGCTTATATCTTTTTCATACGAGCTCCATTTGACGAGTCATTTGTGCCATTAGAAAGCTTGCGACGCGCTCTTCGCGATCATGTCATTTTAAGTGAGTTTTGTGAACTTTGATTTTTTTTCCTTTATCTGTACGCTGAAATCATTCTGAGCATCTTGAGTTGCCTCTATGCATTCTGAGTTGTTCTTAGCCTTCTCTGGATCCTTTTTGGATCACCCAGCAATGAGGATGAAGTATTGGGTCTTTGTACTCATCCAGGAGGGAGCGACTCAGTTTGGGGTTTCAGCTATTGGAGGAGCAGATCTTTATCTGTCAGCCTGAGACTTTAGGAGGGGGTTTGTCTTACCTTGATCTACTATTCCATCTAGTTTCAGAGAATTTGGAGGATTCTAGCAGCAGGGTTGGATTATTGAGAGTATTTAGCCATCCAGGAGGGCACAACTCAGCCAACGGGTTTGGATATGAACCTTGGAGGGAAATAAATTAATCTTGTATTCTACATCAACTTATTATCTTTCCTTGGGGGGTTTATATCTTCAGTCTTGAGCATTTTGTAGCAACTCTTATTCCAGTTGGAGGATTTTATTGGTATTCTTCTAGATCTACATATCTGTTGTATGAGATTTTCTATATTATCTAAATAAAGGTTAGATCTTAGTTCTTTGGTTCTATATTGGTGTCTCTTGTTATATCTTGTCTTTCTTTATCATACATATTCATATCCATGTTCACATTCTTTAATAATCAACGTATAAACCCTAATGAAAAACTTCATGAGAAAACCTGCAAACACACATCCAAACAATAATAGATAGTGAACAATTACTATTTCCAGGGAAAAAATTGGCTTGGGAGCATTACAGTGGTATCAGAGCATTGATCCTCCCAACCAGTGGGGATTAGTGCATGCAAAAATTCAGTGGTATCTATTTGGGAAGACGCATAAATAATACAGGCCAAAGGTATAAATGGAAGGTTCAGGTGAGGAGAGTGAGACACAAGTCCTAGCAAGTTTTGCAAAAGACTTACAACACTCCATACATTAGACAGAAAGTGCACTGGTGCACCATCTATAGGAAAACTAGGAGGTAGTGCGCAGGGGAAAATTTGAGTTGAAGGAGACCTTGGAGTGAGTAAATTCCAGTCAGGATAAGATTGTGCAGGTCCTATTACATTTAACCCATGTAGGAAAGGGGCCATAAATCTATGCAAACAAAGAAGCCAATGGGTCTCATGGGGAAACTAGACCTCATCGGGAGAAAAATATTTACTACCACACTGAAGGACAAATTTATGGAGGAGGGGTTCCTAAGGGCCAACACACAATATAACTACCCCTAGACCCTACCTACCTACATTCTTGGATAACCATCCATAGCACAACTATCATGACGAAATTGAGGACAATTTTGAGCAGTATGCCAGGGAATATAACTCAATGAGCGTAGGGTTACAAAGGAAAGTCACACTGGATAAGTATTGTGGGATTAAATTCAGGGGAAAACCCAAACAATATCCCAGGAATAAATATGAAATGGAGTGTAGGGAAGGCAAGACGGAAATCCCATACTTTGATGGATATTCCAAGGTGACTGTGCAAGCTTGGGTGCATAAAATTGATACCAACCTACAACTTAACCCAATGAGAGAGATGGATGCCATCAATTTTTCCACCATGTACTTGGAGGGAAAATCTCATGATTGGTGGTACCATGGGTTAGATACACTAGGCCACAATCAGATCACTACTTACATAGAGTTTACATAGATGCTTATTGACAAGTTTGACTAGAGGGATCTAGAGATACCTTTCAGGGAAATCACCCAACTCAGACAGATAGGATCACCTGAGGTATATATAGAGGAGTTTCAGAGGATAACAGTTATGGTGCAGGGTGTGTCTCAAGAGAGACTTATGATTCTCTTCACAGAGGGGTTGATGGAACCCTTAAGGGGTTGGGTCAATGATTTTAAGCCTACCAAATTACATGATGTTGTATGGAAGACTAGGGAATTAGGATCAACAACAAAGACTAGATTTACCCCTAGACCTCCTCTAAACCTAGGGGGAAGAGACCAAAGACCTCCCATGAATTAAGGGGGGAGAGACCAAAGGGGGTTTGACCGAGGAAGGGGTAGAATGGATGAGTCCACTAGGATTGAATTGAGAAGGATGTAGTTGTTCTTTACTTGCAAAGAGCCTTGGGACCCAACACACAAATGCATGGGAAAAGGAAAAGCTCACTACATTGAAGTTATTTTTGATGATGAGGAGGAGGAAGGTTTCAACCATATAAAAAACATGGAGGCAGATCCCACAGAAAACCCAGAAGAGGAGGATGCAATTCACGCCCTTGCAGCAGATGAGAAGGTAACACTAGCATCAATCAGTGGGGTACCCAAATTCAACACTTTCAGGATGAGAGGGGTGTTACAGGGGAAAAAGGTTTCAGTTCTCATTGATGGGGGTGCTTCACAAAACTTCATTGACTCAACCCTATTGCAAAGAAGACACATACCTACAATTGAATTTGAAGGGTTTTGTGTGGAGGTAGTAGGGGGGCACACTATGCCTTGTTACATATATATTCTGGGAATGAAGCTTACATTGGGAATGCATGATTTCACAAAATATTTATATTTAATGGACCTTCCAGACACTAACATCATCCCTAGATTTCAATGGATTAGTATGTTGGGGCCAATCACTACCAACTACAAGACCATGGAGATGTCTTTTAAACAGGAAAATGGGAAAAAGGTGGTTCTCAGGGGCATGATAGGAACCACACCTAGAGTGGTGACAACAAAGCACATGGAGGCCATCTTTAGGAGGGAAGACATTGCATATGAAATATAATGTAGAATATAGGTTTGGGTGGATAATAAAGGGGATACTCACTACTCACTAGAGATTTAGAGAATTATTGACAGACACAACAAGGTCTTTGAACCCATACAACCAGGAGCACCACCAGATAGGGGGTTTGAGCACATCATAGAGTTCAAGGAGGGAGAAAAAATTATCATCACCACTCCCTACAGGCACCCCAAGAAATATAAAGATGAGATTGATAAGGACATTAAAGAACTGTTAGACATGGGCCACATTAGGCCAAGTTCCAATCCCTTTGCATCTTCAGTAGTGTTAGTGAAAAAGAAGGATGGGAACATGCACATGTGCATTGATTACAGGGATTTGAATAAGAAGACAATCAAGAATAGATACCCCATTCCTAGGATTGATGATATATTGGATGAGATTCATGGGGTTGTTTACTTAAGAAAAATTGACTTGAGCTTTGGCTATCATCAGATAAATATGAGGGGGCAAGATGTACCCAAGACTGCTTTCATATGTCACTATGGTCACTATGCATTCTTGGTGATTCCTTTTGGGACGACTAATGTGTAAACCACCTTCCAATCTTTCATGAACCATGTATTCAACAATCAACTAAGGAAGTTACTCTTAGTATTCTTTGATGACTTGTTGATATATAGAAAAACTTGGGAGGAGCATCTTCAACATGTAGACCAGATTCTGGCTATCATGGAAGGGAAATATTTGCATGCTAAGGAATCCAAATGTGAATTTGGGATGACAAAGGTCCTTTATTTGGGGCACATCATTAGGGTGAAGGGGGTACAAGTACACCAAGAGAAGATACAGACTATACTTGATTGGCCCACACCTAAGACCCTCACATAATTGAAGGGGTTTCTTGGCATCTGCTGCTATTACATAAGGTTTGTCAAAGACTTCTCTCAACTTTGCGCAACTTTGAATGATATGACCAAGAAGGGAGAATTCAAGTGGATTCCAGAAGCACAGTTGAACTTTGACAAAATGAAGAAGGTGATGAGTACTTGTCTGTTATTGGCTCTACCAGATTTCTCACAACCCTTTACAGTGGAGTGTGATGCTTCATGGGAGGGAATTGGAGCAGTGCTTATGTAGAATAGGAACCCTATTGTCAATGAAAGCTGAAAATTGAGGGGTCCTGAGATTCTCTACACTATCTATGACAAAGAGATGCTAGACATCATGCATGCATTGGCTAAGTTCAGGCAATATTTGGTTGGGGAAAAATTCGTTGTGAGGATAGATCACAACAACCTCAAGTACTTTCTGGATCAAAAGGACTTAAATGAGAGGCAACATAAATGGGTGAGAAAAATCCAGGCTTATGAATTTGACATTGATTTTTTCAAAGGGAAGAATAATGTGGTGGCAGATGCCTTATCCAAAAGACCATCAGTTTATTCCATGACCGACATCTTAGTTGACTGGAAGGCCCACCTTTTAGTGGAATAGTCAAAGAACAATTTTACATGCGAATTGAAGGATGGACAGGTACAAGATGACAACTTCATAATTATGGATGACATCATATACTACAAAGGTTGAATATTCTTGGTCCCTGAGTCAAACTTTAAAGCAAAAATGCTACAAGCATGCCATGATTCACCAATAGTAGGACATCAAGGTTTCATCAATACATACAAGCAGATAAGGGAAATATTCACTTGGAAGGGCTTGAAGGAAGATGTGATGCGCCATATCAAGGGAGTGCACCACTTGTCAGGTAAATAAGGATGAACACACCCACCTAGTAGGGTTACTGCAACCACTTCCCATCCCTAAGCACAAATCGGAAATAATATCTATGGATTTCATCACGGGATTGCCCAAGGCCCTAACCATGTTTGCACACTTTTTCACCATTGCCACATACTACAGTGCAACACAGGTTGCATATTTGTTCTTTAGGGAGGTATTCAAATTGCATGGTTTACCCAAAACCATTGCGAGTGACAGGGACAATAGGTTTATGAGAACATTTTGGTAGGAATTATTCAGGTTGGTAGGTACGGCCTTAACCCATAGTACCAACTATCATCCTCAAACCGATGGCCAAATAGAGATAGTCAACAAGTGGATTGAAGGCTACCTCAGGAATTATGTGTCAGGGCAGCATAAGGCATGGATTAAGTGGCTTCATTTGGGGGAATATTTCTACAACACTACCCATCATCTATCTATTGGTATGCCACCATTTAGAGCATTATACAATTATGATCCCCACTCCTTTGTGGAGATTGTCTTTAGAAATAACATGGGTCCCATGGTTCAGGATTGGATTCAACAGAGTTAGGATATACTCATAGAACTTAAGGACCACCTGAAAAGGGCACATAATCAACAAAAGGTATAGGCAGACAAGCATAGGGTGGATTGCACATTTGAGGTTGGTGATTTGGTTTACTTGAGGCTTCAACTGTACAGATAGGAATCCATTAAGTGGAGTGGCACAAAAAGGCTCCAAGCTCACTTCTTTGGTCCATACAGGATCAACAGAAAGGTAGGGTCCATGGAATATGAACTTTATCTACCACATGGCAGCAAGATACACAATGTTTTCCATGTGTCATGCTTGAAGAGAGCCATTGGTAAACACATCATTCCTATGGAGGAGCTACCACCCTTGGATGAAGAAGGAAAGTTGATACTGATATGAGAGGAGATATTATCATTTCGGGAGAAGAAGTTAAGGAAGAGGAGAATCAAGGAATATTTGGTCAAGTGGAATAATTTACCCATAGAGGATGCTACTTGGGGAAGGTGAATAGATGCTCTGGGAGACAGAACCATAATTGCTTGTGGGCAAGCAATTTCTAGCAGGGGAGACTGTAATGTCCCCAACCTCTTGATGAAGAGGTTTGGAGAGACTCAGTAGTCTAGTTGTCCCCACTAGACTATAGTCTCATGCATCATGGGGACAAATTCAACCATAAGCCACTATCTAAGCACAACGTTATATTATTGAGTTGACTTTGGGAGAAAAAGGTACCTTAAGAAAAGAAAAGAGCATTGAGAAAATATAGGAGTTAACCCTAGGGGTTAAATAACTCAATAGAGAAATAGATCTAGAGTATAAAAGAAAGGAAGGGTGCAATTTTTAGGCATTCTGGATTATTATTGCATTTTGCATTTACACTCTTGAGCACAAAACAATTTTGAGGGTTTTGAGACTACAAACCCTAGAGATCAACTCAGTGGTGAAAGATGCCACCTCTCTTGATCCAAACTTGGTATCGGGGATGCAATACTCCACCCACACCATTCTACAACAACTACAGGTACCATCAAGCATTCATGGAAGCAACAATGCGCAACCTAGGGGATTTCTAGCAAGGAGGGTGCACCATTGAAGGAAGATGAGCTCGATCCAGGAGATAGAGGAGGATTTTTCTCTTTTGGACATCTAGGTTTTCTATGTAGTGCCTCAACCATTATTCCTAGCACATTTGGAGAGAGGTTTACTTGCCATTTGATTTATAGGAGATTGCCAAGAGTTACAGAGAAGGAGGGTGCACTGTAGATAAGAGTTTCATCAGTTTGAAAGGGAAGATATTCACTATTCACCTGGAGACTTCACCAGGGTTTTTGTATTGCATTGATATACCTTTCCATCAAGTTTCATAGCATTTAGAGACACCCAACAATGAGGCCAAACTATTGGGTCTCTGCAGTCATCTAGGAGGGCACAACTCAGTTTGGGGTTTCAACTATTGGAGGATCAGATCTTTATCTTTCAACCTGAGACTTCAAGAGGGGGTTTGTCTTGCCTCGATATACTATTCCATATAGTTTTAGAGAATTTGTAGGATTCTAGTAGCAGGGATGAATTATTGAGAGTATTCAGCCATCCAGGAGGGCACAACTCAGCCAGGGGGTTTGGATCTGAACCTTGCAGGGAAATAAATTAATCTTGTATTTTGCATCAACTTATTATATTGCCTTGGGGGGATTATATATTCAGTCTTGATCATTTTGTAGCTCTTATTCCAGTTGGAGGCTTTTATTGGTATTCTTCCAGATCTGCAGATCTGTTGTATCAGATTTTCTATATTATCTAAATAAAGGTCAGATCTGAGTTCTTTGGTTCTATATTGGCGTCCCTTGCTATATCTTGTCTTTATTTATGATGTATATTCATATCCATGTTCACATGCTTTAATAATCAACATATAAACCTTAATGCGCAAATTCATGAGAAAACCTACAAACACACATCCAAACAACATTAACAATGAACAATTAGTGTTTCCAGCGAAAAAATTGGCTCGGGAACATTACATTTTCACAGTTTTATGCCTTCTTTTTATTTTCTCCAAGGCAAAATTTATTTGTTCTTCCAGGGCTAACCGTGCATTTATCCTCTGGGGAACATTGGAAGAATTTAAATCTTTGATATGTAACATAAGTCGTAAGGAGGAAATATCTAGCTCAATAGGAAGAATATCGTCTTGACCATGTATGAGCTGAAAGGGAGTACAACCTGTAATTTCTTTGGTGGTTGTGTGATCTGCCCAAAGAGCATAAGTGAGAAGTGTGTGCCACTGGCAAGGTTTGTCTACTGTGATTTTCTTTACGATCCTAACCCGATTCTTATTAGTGGAATTTTCTTGCCCATTTCCTCGAGGGTAATAAGCAGATGAAGTGAAATGTTTGACCCCTAACTTAGCCTGAAATTGAGTCAATTTTGCAGAAATGAAGGCTGGGCCATTGTCCGTAATGATCTCTAATGGAATGTCGAATATGGAAAAGATATTAGATTCTAAGAAATAAATTACATGCTCGTCATGTGCATGTCTAAGAGGGACATCCTCAGTCCACTTAGTAAAGTAATCAGTGGTTGTCAAAATAAATATATTCCCTGTAGAAGATGAAGGATTAATAGGACCAATAATGTCTAGGCCCCATTTAGAAAAAGGGAAATCTAGGAGGACAAGTTGTAAGGGCATGACAAGAAGGCATTCTTTCCCAAAAAAAAATTGGTACTTATCACAAGATCTTGCGAATTTATAGGAGTCGTGAAATATCGAAGGCCAGTAGTAACCATTTCTTATGATTTTAAAGGAAATAGCCTTAGTAGAAAAATGGCCATTGATGTGAATGACACAAACTGATGATCCATGAATTTCGTGTAACAATTTATGTGCTTCTTCATCATTTACACATCGAAGTAACAAACCATCAACAAACTTCCTAAACAAAAATTCTCCTAAAATGATATACTTGGAAGCTTCTAGGCGAAGTCTCCTTCTCTGGTGATGATCCAGATCATCTGGACACTTTTGATACTACAAATAATACACCATATTTTTATACCAAGGATGTTTGGATATAGAAAGATTTTGATTCTCAATATAAAACAGAGCTGAAAGAGGATTATCTTGATCGTCAAATTCTTCACTTGGTTCAGGATGTTGGGTTAAGTGAAGGGCTAGGTCTCGTTTCTTGATTTTCTTCGAAGTCATGATCGTCAAATCATGCTCCTGAATTTTGGAAAGACAGTGTGCAAGTTTCAATGAAATATATGTTTGTGAAACAAGAAACTTGACAACATGCAAAGGGAATTTTACCTACGTGTGTTTTCCCAAAATAAAATGGAGAAACTTTTCTATAGCCTTGACAAGAGAAAAAACATGTTTCTCAATATAAGAGTATTTGATTTCATCATCTGATAAACTCTGTCTCATGTAAGCTACAATTTTTTCATTGTTTTGGTCATCACTTTGTAAGAGGATATCAAAAATTGCTTCCTCTATGGCATTGGTATATATGATAAAATATTTCTCAAAATTCGGTTTTGCCAGAAACGATGCGGAACTGATTTCTTTCTTAATCCTAAGGAAATCATTCTCGATGCCATCTGTCCAAGAAAAAGTTTGATCTTGCTTCAGAAGATTGTGAATTGGTTTAACCATGACAACAAAATCACGAACAAACCTACAGACAAAATTAATAATCCCCATGAAAGCTTGAACTTCCTTTTTGGAGGTGGGGGCAGGAAGGTTAAGAATTGCAATAATTCTCTCAGGATCTATGCTTATTCCTGAATCAGAAATAATATGACTGAGGAGATTACCCTTTCTAACACCAAAAATAGATTTGGAAGGATGTAAAGAAATACTAAATTTTCTGCAACACATGACAACTTTTCTAAGATGACCAAAATGATCCAACTAGTTCTTAGAACAAACAATCAAATCATCAAGATAAACCTGGATAATATTACTTATTATATCATCAAAAGCTATCTGCATAGCTCTTTGAAAAGTGGCACGTGCATTAGACAAGCCAAAAGGCATGTGTTCATAAGCAAATGTGCCCCAACATGTAGTAAAAGTGGTTTTATACCTATTGGTCCTTTTTACCTTGATTTGATTATACCCAGAAAATCCATCAAGGACATCATTTGTGACCCTACAACCTGTTGTAAAATCATTTCCATATTAGGAAGCAGAAAATGGTCTTTGACACTCACTCTATTCAACGCGCAAAAATCGACAAATAATCTGATCTGGCCAGTAGTTTTCCAAACAGGGACCAGATTTGAAACCCACTCGGAATACTTAACTAAAAATATTATATTAGCTTTCAATAATGTTTCCAATTCTTTTCTAATAGTAGCTTCGAGTGTAGGGTTAATAGGTCTTTGTTTTTTCCTAACTGGTTTTACCCCTTCCTTAATAGGAATGGCATGTTGTATGAGAGCAGGATCAAAACCACAAAGATCCTCGTATGAACATGAAAAAACATCTTGAAATTCATAGAGTAGTTATGTGAATTTTGTTTTTTCTTCATCAGAACATTGGGCACCTAATTTAATGATCTTTGGAGATTCGGGTGTCCCAATATTCAAGGAAATGGTATCACCAACTTTCCTTTTCGACTCCTCTTCCTTATGTGTTTCTTTGTTGCCTACGTCACTCGATGAAAATGAACTTTCGAGAGGAGTCAATCCTTTAGGAAATTTGTCATCTTTAGTAGATATGATTTATTTAGGCTTAAACGGTTCATTTTGTATGAAAGAACAAATGCCTTCATCACTTGGGAAAACCTACCATGATTCTACATTATCAGGGATGTGAGGACGATATAGAGATTGGAACATACAATTAGGTATTTTAGGTAAAATTTGTTGGGTAGGAGATGCTGCAAACACAACTAAACTATTAGCCATTGAATTAAGTTCCCTCTTAACATGAGTGATGTTAAATGATAACAGATTTGAAATGAGCATACAAACAGCTTGGGTATAGAGTTTAAGCAACTTATTTCTTGGCGAATAAATATTACGCAAAAGGTTTGTTAACACATAAGATTGATCATGTTCTCCAAGAATTATGGCATACCATCAACTAAAAACTTCCTCGAAGTGTGCAATCTATATTTGATTTGGCTCTATGAACTGGTGCTGTGAACTAGTTAAGGAAGAGGGTTGGAGGTTAGGTAGCTTGCAGGCATCTGAATGCAAATATGAAATTACCATCATCAACCTCATATCCATCAGGTACTCCATGAGATTTTTTGTCTTGTTTGGAGATCAGGAAGGGTTTGGCCACTTGATTTTACTTTGGCACTACGAACTGGCTCAGGAACTACAAATTTAGACAGGCGCTACAGAATGTTCTGCAGAAACTTTGTTCTAAGACTGTTGAACTGGTATTTTTGACCAACTGACTTCCAAGAGAATTTATGGGTGAACTAGGATGAAGTTTCAAAATCCAAAGGAGGTTATTATCAAGCAAGGACCCAAGAACATTAACCTCTTTCATTTTTTACACGGGTGTCACGGATTGGGAGATTCAAAAGAATATTTGAGCCCTATTTTTTTAGTTTTCATGATTTCTTGTTTGAGACATGTGTTTGCGACACATATTCCGGCCAGCTGGAGATGAATTTCAAGAAACCGAGAGAGGTTTTTATTTAGAACGAGCTTATATACAAAAACAATTCTCATATTTTACATAGCTATTATAGTTTGAGAATTAGAAGTGTCACTTTGAAGCCTATTTTTCATAATTTCGCCTCCTGAAAAGCAGGAAATTAGTTAAAACATGTCATTCTCTGTTTGTAACTGATTCTATTTTTGGAAAGGGGTTGGAGTTTGAATTGGTGAGTTGGATAGGACCTATATTTCTATATATTCATTTTACAAGAGTATAGTGGGGTTGGATTCATGAGCCAAGAGACGAGAGAGCTGGAGGAGGATTTTTAGTTGCTCATTTGTAATTCAGAGGGCCTGTTTGTAATGACATTTTTCTGCCATTAAAGATTCATGAGAGATTTTATCAGAATGTCTTCTGTGTTTTTCCATTTCTTTGTTATCTTCTTTCTTGAATATATTGCAGGTTTTGGGGATCATAACTGCCATTGATTGATGGATTCATGAACAACAAAGGATCTGTTGTAGCTTGCCCATTAAATCATTATTCATTGTTTAAGAAAATATTTATCTGTTGCAACAAGGATCTCTGCATAATGGATGTTCTTCCTTTATTCATATTCACTATGCTTATACTCATCATTATATATCCCTTTTTTTGATATATAGTTTGATTTGTAGGATGTTATGACTCCATGCCCAATGGAATGCCTCTGCATACTTTTTGTTGCCCTCTCCCTTTCTTTCTCATCTTGTTGATCCACCTACTCAAACAATTTTAATCCATTTACATTTGGATGGGTGTTGGGATTATCCTCTAGCAGTCTGAGGGTGACTCTCAGTGCTAACAAGGTTCACAACAGGTTCAGAGTCACAAAAAACTATAAGGTGTCCACAACCAAGGTTATATGCATTTTCGATGCCTAACAATAAGGCCTCAAACTCGGTGACATTATTTGTGCAAGAAAATTCTAACCTATAAGAAAAATTGTGAATTTTACCTATAGGAGAATATAGAATGGTGTTGGTCCCATTACCTTCATTTGAGCATGAGCCATTGAAATCCATGTGCCACATGCCATCATCAAAATCAATTGGTTCAAGCATAGTGTCACCCTCATCGGAAAAGATAGAGTACACTCCCAAATCTTCTTGGAGATAATTTACATTAGGGTGGGGAACACTCTCTATATATGGTGAAATTCTTCCTTCCCTAAGGAATATAATGTTATTTTTGTTCTAAGGGATAGAAAAATGTATTCCATCAAGTGAAATATATCCACCAGTTAAGGCTTGCCAATCTCTTCCTAAAATAATTGACTAGTTACTCACTGGCATATTGATTACTTGGATGTTGAGGGTTGTTCTTATCTCTGGATGTGCGCACAAAACTAAGGTTACATCCTTGTTTCACCTATAATTGATTGCTGCAAATTGTTATAAGAGAGCATGCTTCTAGAATTTTCATTAGTGCATGATAAGCTAATCTCTTCCATGATAATTTTTGGCATTACAGTTGGACCAGACCAGCCATCAATTAGGCAACAATGAGCTATTTTATCCATAATTTTTACAGATATATAAAAAGTTTTTTTTTTTAACATGGTTCCTAAAATTATTTACACCTATATTATTTATAGTTGAATCCTCTTCCTTTGACTCTTCAAATAGATTGGTTATGGTAGAAATTTTACCTTCCATAAAGTTTTTGAGATGCTTTTGTTGTTCTGGGATGACAACCTGGTCCAAAAGAGTAGCATCAACTTTGATATTATCCAATTGATTAAGGATATTATATTTAGAAGAGGGAAGAGTAGAAGGAACTCATTGATTATCCGAAGTTCTGAGAAATTGTGTATCAATACTTTGAGAATATGAGATTGGGGTGGAAGAAGTATAAGGAGGGTCATATTTGTTGGAAGATTGGTTGTTGTCATTGATGTCAACCCTAGTCATGGGTTTTGGACCGCAAGATTGATAAAGGTATTTGGACATGAAGGACAATGCACATGCATATAAAACACCCATGAATGG